>JAECUM010055607.1:0-16420 GCA_016617855.1 Megalonaias nervosa | reverse complement strand
CCGAGTTTCCTTGTAATGAATAATTTATACAACGAGTGGTATATCATTGATACAACGTACATACTGTACATATATTTTATTTATATCACATACAAATACATACATTTGCCATTTGAACGGAGTTAGATGGACAAGAGACAACTGTGTATTGACTGGGTGAACGAACTCACATCCCTGCTGACTGTGTCCGCTACAAAATTTCGTTGTGTCTTTTTGTGCATATTCACAATCACATATTCATATTCATAAGTTGATTGATGTCATTCTTTAGTTTCTATTTTTATTTACATTGATGAAATCAGTTTAGGTTGCACTTATGATTTATACGTGAAAGATGGTTTTAATGAAGAAAGTAGCGCATTTGTGCTACAGACACTTACATTCTTGAATAATGAACGCTCATTAAGGCATTGACGTTCAGGCGCAAGGAAATTAGCATACATTAGAATCTCAGCGAAACGATGAACCAAAAAAGAGGTAATTAAAATATTTTAATATATTTAATGTTGATTTATGTTACTATTCTGCTTTAATTAACATTACTACCAACCACAAATTTGTTTCTCTCTCTCTCTCTCTCTCTCTCTCTCTCTCTCTCTCTCTCTCTCTCTCTCATCATTCTTCATAGGTCTAGAGACGTTGTGGTATTACACAAGCGAAAATCCTCTATTTTCGTCTTTTCCTTGATTATCGCCATTATCTTGATACGATGGTCATGAGAGAGAGAGAGAGAGAGAGAGAGAGAGAGAGAGAGAGATAGGCGGCCTTTGGATATTTTTATATATAATTAATAGTAATCGATTTTTAGAACCTTATAATAGGTTTAAGAAACAACGACAACATCTACAAAGCCTTAAATAATTACATATGTGTGCCCCGTAACCAAGACATTGGCGTCAATGTGTCAACCGGCAATTGCAGCTTTGTATCATTGATTGTATAAACACTTTAGATAGGTCCCAAGGGAAGTGTATACATTCCGTCATGAAGAACGATATTGTAGGTTACTTGATGCAATTTCAGTCCCAAGGTTTTTTATCAGCCCAATTTCTTTTCTCTCCTACACCAGATTTTTCTCTCACTCTAGCTTACTGCATACTTTGTACATGATGCATGAGAGGGGAGGGGGAAACTGAAAAAGAAAGCATTGCTATTAAATTGTGTACCATGGTAAATTCATTTACAAAACGGGGACTATTATTAGTATTTATCGTTAATTTCATACGGCACTAATGATTAATAAGTGGAAATTCATCGTTTATCTATAGGAATAGACCCAACAGTTCCAAGAATGTCTATGTATGCGTACTATCACAATTTGATATAACAATAGTATTGATATATCAAATTGCTTTATATCAACACTTTAAATGCCGTGTTATTTTTAATGCATGTGGTATATATATATATATATATATATATATATATATATATATATATATATATATATATATATATATATATATATATATATATATATCCTCTGCCAATAGACCATTCTCAGAATGTATTCATGTATTCATATAACCCTGGGTCAACGAATCCAAAACGAGGCTAAGCTAGGCACCAGCTTATAGATTTGTTAGAACCAGGAGACCAAATTATGGCAGATAAAGATTTTTTTTAAAATTAAAGAGAAAATTATTTTAATAAACAGATTAACAGAATATCCCATACATAAAATGACACAATTTTATATTGTTTAAACACTATTCTTCCCTGTTATGTTTACTTTATCTAATTTCTGAATTTACATATTGGGTGTTAAAATTCATCCATCTACCAACACCACAAAAATAATATTAATTATAATCAATGAAGAAATTCACATAGATAAGGGACCAGTTTGTGTGTTTGGGGGCAGGGCGCTTTTATATATATATATATATATATATATATATATATATATATATATATATATATATATATATATATATATATATATATATATATATATATATATATATATATATATATGAATGGCTTTCAAACAGCTTTTGAACAAATAATCCAGCTGTTTTGTGGATAAATATATAACTGCCAGTCTGTTATTGAAACAAAAACTAAATGTGCTCGTATAAATAAAATCGTATATCCTTATTGTCAGTTGACAAATGATTCAGAAAAGAAAAAAATATGTCATTTAAAGGGAAAATTACAGTCCCTCCCACCCCCAGGCATTAAAAGCAGCAAGCACCAAAACAACAACCAGGTTGTGCACTTCTGATACAAATTAAAATGCAAGCATACTGACATGTACCCAAGACTATTTAAAGCACACCACAAAGTCTCTACTGGTTGGGGGGGGGGGCGTGGTTGGTTAAAAAGGCAGTTTGTGTCACTATGCACGTTTTGTAAATGTTTTATTCTGACCACGTGTTTCGACCACAGTATTGATTGATCATAGCTGTACATTTAAACCATACCTAATCAGAAACAAACTTCATGCTTTAACAGTTTCTTTTCTCTGTCGTTAACTTGTATTTTGTGTGCTGTAGAGAAAAAGGACACTCAAGATAGGACGTAAATCAACTTACGTTTAAGAGAATGGACATATCAAGTAAGTTTTCTTCATTATACTACATACGCAGTAGTAATTCTATAATATAAAATATTCTTACGCAAAAGGAAACAATCTCTATAAAATACATTACATTCATTATAGCCGTGATCAATATAATATATTCTCTCGCAAAAGGAATCTACATAATATATTATATGCAGTATAGTCGCGATCTGCCTAGCTTAGCCTCGTTTTCTCGCTATATTTAATATTCATGAGGATCTCATTAAGAATGGTCGATACGCTTAGTCACAATAGAACAATCCGAAATAATGAGCCTGGCCAATGAATCATCATTTGGTATAGTTAAATGTTCCACGTTTCAGAAGATGATGCAAATTAACTTCAACTGAAGCCTGAAATATTCAAATTTTGGTAGTGCTTACACGTTTTAAAAGAAGTTGATCAAATGTTTGTCGCTCTTCTTAGTTTAGAAAGCATGAAAGGGAATTATATCATAGATGTTTCCTAAATGACGAATGATCTGAATGAGGGTGGCAAGAAAAACCCCTCCAGAATTAAACTGACAAAGTCTGTCGTAAATCGGACCATTGTAACTTTTGAGTTCGTAAAATTACATGGCAGAAGAAGACAATTTTCATTAGTATTTGGGGTTTATTTAAATGCAATTTTATATTGAAAAAGGAGCACCTGAGTTAGAAACTAAGTAACAGAAATGCCAAAATCTAAATTTGATAAATCAAATCATTGTACGATTTGAAAGCTAATGTCCGGAAAAATAACTTCTCATGCAGTTGTAAACGATTATCATTCATATCCCCTGACGAGGAAGACTTCGGTTACTTATATAATGCATAATGATTGTCCTCACAGGAAGAAGACTTCGATTGCTTGTATAATGCAAAGTTACTATGAGACTAAAAATGTAAATTTTAAAGATGTGCATGTGTTGATCAGTAGACATTGTTGAAGAATATGTAACTTTAAAAGAAAATACATGTATGGAATTTTATTAAGTGGGTCAAAAGTTAGGTTGGTGGCTAAGTTGGTTGTTATTTATGTTTGTCTTCAGTTGTATACGGGGGTGAGTGATACATACATTTAAATGTGATCTCAATTCAATTGCTGAGGTTGAAGATATTACTTCAAACCAAGGACATTCATTCTCACTCTCTTTAAAAACACTTATGATTCGTTGTGTCTTATGTGTGAATCCTGGACGTCTGTGACTGTAATTTTCTTTAAACAAAGCCTCTGCATATCTTACATATAATGCTTTACACAAGCGTGTCAAGTATATTGTGCATTTCTGCCACATAGTCCTGAGGTTTTATATATCAAGCAAAATCATATCGAAAACTAAACAGACGAGATAAGTATTCGGTCAAATAACCAACAGTCATGAACAGTGGGAAAATAACAACAGTCATGAACAGTGGGAAAATAACAAAAGTCATGAACAGTGGGAAAATAACAAAAGTCTTGCATCAGATGATCTTACCATGGTATGATTCAACATTCCTTGTGGTAAGGATTCTAGATCACACTGTTTCAAATACATATGATTCAGTGGATATATCATCTACTCAGATGGAAGATGACATAACTTACATTATAGAGTCCACTCTAAAGCATATTTACTACATCATTCGGCCTTTTAAAAATAGGTAACCGTGTTCGTCTGGTTACGTACAGAGAAAATATATTATGCTGCTTAAACATGATTCTATCTATTTTAAGTCATCCTGCTATAAATAGATAAGGTGCATGTAGGCAATGAATATAGATAATGATATGGTCTTACTTCTGCTCTCTTATCAGTGAATGTTTCATAGAAAAAAATATGAATTACTCCAGATTGCTAAACAATATATCTCTTTAACGAAGCAAGAAATACAACAAATAGTTTGGTGCAATATTTTTTGGAAAATAAAGTTTTGAATAAAAGTGCTTTGGGTTTGATTAGTATGTCTCCACCTGGCTCTAACATGAAAGTAAGAAAATTGGAATTAGAACACAAGCTGGAAATATAGTTAAGAAAGTTTCAGCTTCAGTAAGAGACACAGGGGCAACACATGGAATAGGAGAAGAGGAAAGATAGAGACGAATGCAGTTGCAGAAAGAGGAGAGGGAGAGACAAATGCAATTAGCAACATATAAAATAGAGTGAGACAAATGCAGTTACAGACGGAAGAAAGAGAATTGCAGTTTCAGAAGAGAAGATAGGAAAGAGAGAGATTGGATAAAAGAGGAAAAACAAGAGATCAACCTAGCTACAGAAAGGAGAGAGAAAACTGAAGTTGCAGAAAGAGGAGGGAGAGAAATTAGGGATAGAGAAAGAACAGAAAAAAAATAATGCAAATGCAAAGAAAAAAGAAGCTAGGTATAAATCAGGGCTTTCATTTTCAATAGGATCGACATTCTGATCCACACAAGGCTGGTCAGTTACTAGAGGGTTAACAACAACTTTATCTCCACCTAGATCATTGCCTAGTAATAAATTAATACCCGCTTGTGCAGTTACTATAGCTAGGGCAAGTAAAGCTCTTAAGAACGATATTGATCAGGAAATTACTCCTTTAGGTAACATATTTACTGGGGATAACCTGAAGCATCCGCCTTTGTCGAGTGGTCAAAGATCTATTACATTGTTGTTCCTACGTTGTATCGACAGGTAAGTCGTAGGGTAGTCTATGAAATTCCTTCGACTGTTCATTTAGGATTCAATCTTATCACAGGATCTTGAGATATTTGTATTGGCCGAAAATCAAAAGTGATGTTTGTAAATCTTGTCACACTTGTCAAATGGTAGGAAAACCCAACCAGGAGATAAAAAGACTCATCTGCTACCGTTTTCTGCATTTGACGAACCATGCATCAGACTAATGGTGGATTGAGTTGGTCCCTTACATAAGAGCAGGTCAAAAATAGAATTAACGTATGGAAGAGATACAAAGGAAAGGAGCTGTTAGCTTCTAGATCATGTTCTGATTCTCTTACCCACATCCCAAAGTTCTCTTCAGGTGACGTATTAGGGTCTTCATAAAGTCAGAACGAAAGTGACTTAAATTGCATCATTAATACGTGGAACGTTAAGATTATATGAGTAGGTTGATAGATATAGATTCATGCAATGGAATGGGATCGGTAATTTTCGGAATTCAGAAATACTGAACGATCTGGACCAGAAACTTTCACATTTACAACCACAAGTAATCAGCCGTTATGTGAATATGAGAACTTTTTTTTACAGTTGCACCTACACGAACAAGTAAAATCTACAATAATGTTGAAATTGTAGATTCTACACCCTTGAAAAAGCATCCATGCATGAAAAATCCTCTCAAACTGGAATGTTTGAAAAAAGCAATTCAGTATATGCTGGAGAATTATTTCATATAACCGAGTAAAAGTGATTAGATTTCACAATGTATTATTGTGCCGAAACTAGATAAAAGTTTACATTTCGCATGCATACCGACTATAGAAAAACGTACAATGTGACCAAAAATGATTCATTTCCATGGCTGCATCGATGACTGCAATGACAAAGTTGGAAAGACAAAGTTTGACCTTTTGAAAGGATTCTGGCATATTCTACTTACAGAAATGCAAACAAAATTTCGTCATTCATAACCACAGATCGACCTTTTTAATATAAATTGGTGTCGTTTGAATGAACGGTTCGCCTTGTACTTTTCAATGTTTAATGAACATGATAGCATCTATTATAGTGTTAGGACTCTGGTCGCAAACTAAGTAAGAGAAGAAAAATAGTCAAAACCGTCAAGTTTTATAAAACTTAAAAAAATGTAATTATCAAAGTTATAAATGAACAACCGAGGGGAACTTACAATATTATGAAGGAAATCTAAAGTAGTCATTTTAAAGGTCCATAAAAGTTCTACATGAATGTAAATTTCCTTATAAATTTTAAAACAGGAAATTCCAAAATAATATTACCGTTCAAATATTGAGCACTTTTGTTTCCAATGAACAGTCCAAATGAATGTTTGACCACCCGAATAATATCTAAGTACCACATATAACTGGTCTGCAGACTTAACGCAGGAACACAAGAGGTGAAAATGACTCCAGATCGGAATGGAATTGATTGCTTAATTCTCTCCTTGTATACACCGTATATTGTGATTATATTTCATATGAGCTAGCCAAACCAAAGGGACGGTATAGAACTATTCTAGATATGTCGAAACCCAATCAGCCACTGCGAAATTAAGTTATAGGAACATTGATTATTATTTAGAATATTATTAATAATTGTCAGCACAAATGAGTTTTGCCGTGCTTGTGTTATATGCTCCCCCCCCCCAACCAGAGGTACTACCAAACCACGGGCAACGGCTTCGACTGGCCGGCAAAACCAGGCTGAGGGTAGCCGACGGGTCTCAAACCCTCGGTGAGTTAGGAGCTTGCCTATCCTTGCATCCAATGGCAGCTCCGGCAGACTGGGCTGAAGAGCTCAACTGAGTGATCCAACCGCCACGAAGGCGAATCTGCAAACGCTTTGTGGAGAGTGCAGGGCATAAAAAGGCATTGAAGACGTCATGGCTATCCAATGCAGACGAAGTAGTCCCCAGCCGTGACGAATCTTTATACCACTGGATCCCAACTACCAAGGCCGAGAAAGAGTGAGGCTGACTCTGTGCAAAAGCTGCTTCACTTAAATCTCCTTCACCCACAAGTTATGTTATGCACTTATCATTCATCCCCATCATCACACTAATCGTTCCCTACCTGCACCTACCAAAGTCGGGGCCCCGAGTGGCCGAGTGGTCTAAAGCGCTGATCGTTACGGATCACTGCCATCTCACCTCTGTCTGCGTGGGTTCGAGTCCAGACTCGGCTAACGTGGGTACGTGAGAAAGCCTGCCAGTAGCTTCTCGTGGGTCGGTGGTTCTTCCCGGGGTCTTCCAGGGTTCTTCCTCCACCATTAATACTGGCCGCCATGTATAGCCTATCTTGTGCTGAAAAATGGCGTTAAACCCTATAACAACAACAACCTACCAAAGTCCTACGGCGATGGGCGACTTGCGAAGCAACAGGTGGAGATGGCCACTGGGAGTTGTAGTCAGAGACCTGCACGTAGACAGCCCTTGGACAAGTTGTCGTTTTGCTCTGTACCCAGGGCAGCGAAACTGTTCGGCAGCATCCAGGGCGACTGAGCAGACCTCTTCAGGACAGCGCTGCTCACCCTGTATAGGGACGGGCCTAGAAAATGTGGCCTAAAATAGCTTGCTCTTCATAATCTGGCCAGCTTTCCGCGGCTGGCAAGATCATCCATATCTGCTGTCGAAACCATCAAAGAAAGAATCTTCTTGTTGGAGCATGGAACATCCGTACTCTCACGGACAAAGAGAACGTAGGAAGACCCTACAGGAGAACAGCCCTAGTTGCTAAGGAGCTTTCACGCTACAAATATCGACATTGCGGCTTTGAGTGAAACTAGGTTCGCAGAGGAGGGTTCTCTGACTGAGCTTGCAAGCGGCTACACATTCTTCTGGAAAGGAAAAGCCCAAAACGAAAATAGGATCCATGAAGTCGGCCTGGCTATCAAATCAAGTCTTCTGAAGCAGCTTCCGGGCCTGCCTGTTGGTATTAATGAGAGGCTAATGAAATTGCGGCTACCCATCAGTCACAAACGCCACGCAACAATCAACAGCTCCTCACGAGCCCAGCGGAAACCATCTAGAAGTTCTATGCGGAACTCAGCTCTGTGCTGTGCTCAGTTCCAGCTGACGACAAGAACATAATACTGAGGGACTTCATCGTCCGTGTTGGCTGCGACTATGGTCGATGGAAACGTGTGCTTGGCAAGCACGGTGTCGGCAAAGTGAACAACAACAGCATGTTCTTACTAAGCAAATGCGCAGAATTTGACCTCCTTATCACAAACTCAATGTTCAGAATGGCGAACAAAGAAACGAACACCTGGATGCACCGCAGATCTCGCCAATGGCACTTATTCAACTATGTAATAGTCCGCCAGATCGTTGCCCAGGATTTCCTTATCACCAAGGCCATGCGAGGAGCGGAATGTTGGACAGACCGTAGACTTGTCCGAACGACCATAAAGCTACGCATTGTCCCACATCACCCAAGGTGTCCTAAGCTTGTGCGCACAGCCTTCAACATTGTCAAACTTTAGCAGCCTTCCACCCAGCTTGATTTCCAGAAAAGCCTACATGACAAGCTGTCTACCAACGGATCTTTACGTGCAAAAGTCTCTGAGAAATGGAGCAAGCTCATGGACATGATGAGAGCGACAGCTATGGCGATTCTGGGCCCCAAGAAGCGAACCCATCAAAACTGGTTTGACAAGAACAACGGTGCCATTGAAGATCTGCTTGCGAGAAAGAACAAAGCATTCATGGACTGGCCGAATGACCCAAACTCCATGCCCCCAAAAGACCGCTTCAAATCCTATCAAGCCGAGGCTCAGAGAGAAATCCTAAAGATGCATGGCCAGTGGTGGGAAAGGAAAGCTGATGAAGTGCAACGCTATGCCGACTCTAACAACTCCAAAGAGTTCTACAGTGCCATCAAGTCACTCTTCGGCCCGTCAAAGTCTTCCTCTGCCCCCTTATATGCTGCAGATGGCAGTACACTAATAAAGGACAAAGCTGGCATTAAGGACACATGGAAAGAGCACTTTAGCCGGCTCCTAAACCTGCCCTCAACGGTCAGCCAATTTGTTCTGGACTAAATACCCAAACAGCCAACGCTCGACCAATTGGATGTTCCGCAAGATAGAGGAGTTGAGGACGGCCATTAAACAAATGAACTGTGGCAGGGCACCTGGAAAGGATGGCATCTCAGCGGAGGTGTATAAGGCTCTCAGTAAAGAGACTCTGGAGGCATTCCACGATGTGCTAATCAGCATCTGGATAGAAGAGGAGATGCCAGACGACCTTCGCGACGCATCAATTGTGACCGTCTATAAGAATAAAGGCATATGTGCGGACTGCAGTAACTACAGAGGCATCTTCTTGCTCTCCATTGCTGGCAAAATACTTGCTCGCATCATTCTCAACAGACTTATTGCGGCATGTCAGAAATAACCTCCCCGAATCAGTGTTGTTTTCTCCCAGACCCCAGCACCGTTGACATGATCTTCGCAGTGAGTGAAACAGGTCCAAGAGAAGTGCCTTGAGCAAAACATGCATCTAAATGCCGTCTTCGTGTACCTGACGAAGGCATACGATACAGTCAACAGAGACGCACTGTGGATAGTATTCAAGAAGCTTGGTTGTCCTCAGAAGTTTACCAACCTCATCCGGCTCTTCCATGATGACATGACTGGAGAGATTCTCTCAGACGGTGAATCCTCTTAGAAATTCCCCATATCTAACGGTGTCAAATAGGGCTGTGTACTCGCTCCGGTAATCTTCAACCTCGTCTTTACACAGATACTGCTCCACGCCATCCGTGACCTTGACCTTTTCATCTACATTAGATATCGCCTGGAATGATATGTGTGTGATCTCCGTCGCCTAGCTGAAAAAACCAAGACGCTAGAAAGATTCATCACTGAAGCACTCTTTGCAGATGACTGTGCCCTCATGGCCCATGAAGAGATTCACCTACAGGCAATTGTCGACAGGCTCTCTGAAGCTTCCAGTCTTTTTGGACTCACAATCAGCCTAGGAAAGACAGAAGTCCTCTTTTATCCAGCCCCAAACACTGTCCCTTCTCAACCCTACATCACCATAGGCGATACGCAGCTGAAGAATGTGGACAGTTTCAAATACCTAGGCAATAAAATATCCAGTGATATCTCCCTGGACAAAGAGATTACTGCGAGGATCCAAAAAGCTAGCCAAGCACTCGGACGACTCGGAGCCAATGTCTTGCGGCACAAGGACATACGACTGTCAACAAAGATGTATGTGTACAATGCAGTTGTCCTCACATCTCTCTTGTATTGCTGTGAAACATGGACTGTCTACCGAAGGCACATCAGTCAGTTGGAACAATTCCACCTGCGTTCCCTGAGATCCATCATGCGGATCAAGTGGCAGAACCGAATCCCCAACCAGGAAGTCCTTGATAGAGCCAACACAATAAGAATCGAAGCCAAACTAATCCAGGCCCAGCTTCGTTGGACTGGCCATGCCATCGGCATGGATCAAAACAGAATCTCAAACCAGCTGTTCTTTGGCGAGCTAGCCAAGGGCAACCGAAACCAAGGCCGCCCTTGCAAGCGATACAAAGACAACCTCAAGACGAATATCAAATGGGTAGACCTTCAACCCCACCAGCTCGTGCTCGCTGCTTCAGACAGTAGTCACTGGCGAGTCCTGACCAGAAAAGCCAGTTCCACCTTCGCTACTGCATATCTGGGCATGATGCCATAGTGCTAGACATTACTATAAACTGCCACTCTGCATACATCGTAGCGATATGAGTGAAAATACATGTTAAAGCTGTGTTAAAAAATCCAAATCACACACAGAAATCAATATAGAATGCCATACGGCAGGCACCGTGGCGATGTGACTAATTTGTTTAAGCTACGTTAAAATTCCAAATCACTCACACACTCTGGCATATAGCCAAATATTTCGCTATGATTTTGGGCTAAATATGCAAACTGTTATTAATGTAACATGTTTATCGTAATCTGAGTCTAGGATATTGGAATTCCCCAATAGAATAACCTGATATACATGATGTTTTCGGTCTTCTTTATTATAAATTTAGCAATAGACCTGGTCTTCTTTACAATTTAGAAATTAACATTTGACCCTCTTCCTGGTTCTAAGTATGTGTCATAGCTTTTTATATAAAGATGTTTAGCTGAGCGATTACTAATTCTTGCATTAACATCTTTAGCAGAATCAGATGTGTTGTGTTCAGTATTTCATTTGGGTGGAATTATTTATTCAAATTATGATTCAATGGCAATACAAATGCTCATCTTAATATTCTTGGACTGGAACATTAATTTCTAATTATGGCGAATTCAGACACGAGTATTGTTTTCATTTTATTATCGTGATACATCCAAAAACTGTTAGCATTTCATCACAATTCAAGCTATTGGCATGTCACCACGTTTGATGCTACAGGCACATAAAAAAAAATTAATCTTAGAATTTACTTGGAATATCAATGGAATCAGTTGATACTTTTCACATTTGGATTCGTGATAAAACTTATGACTATGGGATTTAATTCACAAAACTTTAACTTTGTTTTAAATGTCCCCTTTGTATTTTAAGGAAATAAATTATTTGTTAAATTTTACAAAGCTTGTTGGGTTTTGCTCATTTGTGTTATTTAGTTTAAGATCATAAAATCGTAATACTACCTATCTCATTCTTAGATATAAATACAAGTAGAATTTTTTGTACAAACATATGTTCAATTTTAAAAATAAAAATAATGTCAAGTCAAACATTCGTCCACATCATCATCATCGTCCTTAATTTTAAAAATAAAAATAATGTCAAGTCAAACATTCGTCCACATCATCATCATCGTCGTCGTCATCATCATCATCAATGGCATCAGTAATCACATAATTTTCATAATATTTATATTGTTTGTTCTTTCTTAAATAATAATCTAATAACTATTATAATTCTTTCATTGGTTTAGCAATAGATCGTGTTGCGTAACTTGGCAGCATATATTGGAAAATGAATTAGATTGTTTGACGATCAAGTTTAGTACCGTTATCTAAAATATCAGCGACGGTGTCATGACGCCCTCTGTATTCAGTTTCGCTGACTATTTGATTAAGCACTGATCTAGTTTTGCATCCGGCAGATTGAAATACTTGGATTTGCTTCAGTGCCATTCTCCACTGACTCTAACGGGTAATAAGAATGAAATGCAACCGAAACACGTATTTGTTGAGAGCGTCTAGTCACTTGATATTATCATGCACTGCCAAGATTCATCATGGATATTGAACTATAATTAGCCCTCCACTGAACGGAAGAAATCAGATGAAATATTTCACATTGTTTAATACCCGTCAGTGGGTCTTGCGAACAAAATGTGGCTGAAGTGTGGGGGAAAGAGCTATTTTATGTAATCGATGAATACGCGAAGGGTTGTTCTTTTTGACTGTTGTTGCCAGTGTGCCTTTAGAGCCATTTGCGTGCAAATTGGCCCCCATCCCAAATGCTAGATTAGACACAAAAGTAGGCAAAATTTGAAGAACAAACTTGAATACATTCTGAACGTGTACATTCAACAAGAGTGACACAGCTTTTCATATGTCATCGCCAGTTATAGCAGCATTTAAAATAACCTAATGTTGAGCCAAATTTAACAAATGTACATAAACTAACGGAAGGAGGTACAGCACACCTTGCAATTATCTGA
Organism: Megalonaias nervosa; assembly: GCA_016617855.1. Classification (NCBI taxonomy): domain Eukaryota; kingdom Metazoa; phylum Mollusca; class Bivalvia; order Unionida; family Unionidae; genus Megalonaias; species Megalonaias nervosa. The sequence continues at coordinate 3,537 of JAECUM010055607.1, read as the reverse complement.
GAGACATTTCAGACGTCAGATGACAGGTATAGAATAATCAGAAATCGGAGATGTGGAATACGTGTAAGTTAACCATTGCGAACGTAGCCTTGAATGGTCCAGTGATCGCCGATTCGTTCGCTGAATGGCGCACTGTAATTGTGAATTCGGGCATGTCTCGATGTAACAATTATATTCCACAGAATATGCAGATAAAATTGAAGTTATGCCAAATATGGAGATTACAGATGGCACACCAGACACATTTACTAAAGAAACAATGGTGGTACAACGTAATGATGCGCATGATTATCAAGAATACACATTTATAAATGAACGTAATGAACCTTGTGAGGTGGTTCTTTTAATGTTATCGGTTAAGCCAACCAGATCATATGCTCCTGCTCTTGAGAGTAGTCCAATTAATCTAGATAGAAAGTATCCAGATCATGTATCAGCCTCGAAAGTATTTGCTTCATCCACAAGCCTATGCAAATGTACCGCTAATAACAATAATCATAACAAAGCAAAACTCCACATAGGTGAATGAAAGTGGATCACTCGATCCGACAAAAATCAGACTCATCATAACGATATGCCATAAAATATGGCACCCATTATAGGTATAATAATGATGATATATTAAAATACTCTCCATAGCGACATAAATTGGAACTAATGGTGCCCAAAATTCAATGAAATCAAATTTTTTTTAACTTCTTGCCTTGTTAAAAAAGCGTTTGCCTCAGAATGATCGTATTTTCTGGCACGTTCAAGCCACTCATCTTTTTTCAAACTATCCAACTGCTCTTGAGTAGGACTAGAAAGAAACATCTCCACTTTTAATGACATTGTGATGTAGAAAAAATATATATGAGCTGTAAGGGTTTATTACATCCATGAAATAATCTAATGAACATGTAAAGTGACTAAAATAATCAAAGTTGAATGCTGACGATGACAACGATCTCACTATAGGTATTTTTATTTACCCGCTGAAAAGTCAAAACTCTTCAAGCATGATAATATTGACATACATGAAGCATATGTGTGTATCACATATCAATATGGTTTGCATTGAGATATAAATACATTAATAATGTATTCGTCAAAATTTTATTGATGGAATTCCAATTAATGTTTTACTCGCTGATGGCACAATATTACTCGCTATTTAAAAATTCTTCTTTATGCTGTCATACTTGATAAGAATAAGATAAGATTCCAAAAGATTTTAAATTTGTTTCTACAATACTGCAGTGATTGGAAACTAACTGCTAATTATAGTAAAGTCAGCATTATGGTTTCTGAAGCTTGACACATTAAGTAGCTATAATTTCTTTTAGACGAGTATAGTTTAAAAGTATTAGCTCATCATAAATATCAGGGAGTTTTCTTCTCGCATGATGAAATCCTTAAGGCTCAGAGTCTATTGGTTAAGTTATTTGCCACTAGATCTACAGTTAGAATCATTTCACCATAGCATGGTATCAATGGGGTGAAATCTGGGGATACGAGCATCATTTGGATCTATTATAACAAAACTTTCATGAATTTCTATTTCAAATTTATTTATAAAATTTAAGAAACAGATATTCATTTGGAAGAAAAATTGATCACATTGACCAAAACCTGTCCTCGGAATAATAATGCACCAAATGCCAGAATAACTTTCTTTGCCATTACCTATTTGGGTGTGAATTACTGAGACAGAATAGAATGAATTTGATTGAGAAAATTAACGCATACATCCGACTAAATTGAAATATCAATATTAAAGGACAAATATAAATAAAATAACAGAAAATTGAAAAATGTTTGTAAGCAAATATTAACTAATTTCAAAATGAATATAGGTCTCAATGAGTACAAAATGCTGTGTTCACACTGCAGTTTATCGCGACTCGTTTATATATTATGTGACGTGCATCAACAGATTTTTCATTAATACGTTTGAGATATCAGTTTCATTTCAGATACTTTTTAACCATTAATGTTTGATAATCTAAGTTTGCTCTCCATCTCTTTATGCCTTTCTGATTTTCTGTCTCGCTTTGTATTTTGTTACTCTTGTCTCTCTATTATATTGATGATATTACATGGCGGCCCCTTATACCATAGAACTTTAATTGTACTTATCTCGTATGCCATACATGCATGACCTCAGAAAAGTTTTGTTCATTTATGATCCTAATTTATTGTTTCATTGTGTTTAGCCGAAGGTGATTCTTGTGATTAATGATTTATATGGTGATATATTTCCTGCATATGGTCTTTATAAGTTCGCGTGACTCTTTGTAAAAAAGTAAAAGCATATCATTGTTGCTATAACGCGTAAAATGTGTTTTTTTTTTCATATATTGTGAAAATCATTCTTTCGATCATTTGTGTCCGATTTATTCAGAATTCGATAAAATGAAAGACGTTGGATCTATGTGACTTAGTTACAGAATTTTGCAACTCTTCTTTTTATTCCAAGGCAGAAGACTCTGATTAATTGGCGTCGAACATAACTGCATAATGTGTAATGCTCCTAATGTCTACTTTCCACAAAAGGAACATGTATTCCAAATTTTTGTCTCTTTGACTCCTCGATGAATCCCACAAAAGTACCAAACATAAATCTAAGGAAAATCTTAAACAGTATAAATTCAAGCATACTTCAGGATATATTTAGATAATTAAAATTCATATTGGCATTTCAACAGATGCAATTCCGGAGAGGACATCATCCTCTAGTCCACAATCCACCGAGAAAACTATTCCTGGACAACGAAGCAATTTAGAACCTTCTGGTATGGATGTTTGTATTTTTTGCAATGATACAGTATATCGCAAGACGTATGTAGAAGCGATAGTTTACAAATTTATGTGTATAAGCTGGCTTTGCTCTATTTCCACAGAACGTGTTTGCAACGAATTAACTGTAGGTTCAAAATTTTTGTTGCTATAAACTTCGTTTCAATTGGACGCACTATTGTATAATTTATATGCACACAAGTCCATTTTCCTTTAGATGGAAATGAATTCATCTAGCAAAGCGAGTATCTTAACTTCTTCAAAATATTATAAAGTGTAAGGTTTTGACATTAAATTTACATCAGTTCTCATTCCACCTATTTAAACGCGTTCCATACTGTCCTGTGTTATCATTAACTAGACGATATGATGGAATGGTAATTATTGAATAATAAATATTGCTGATAACTGTCAATGCAATCCATGTCTAAAGAATAAGTTCCATACAAATAGAATGACCAGAAAGGTAACACAAGTCAAGGTTTATTATGTAAGATAAATACTCTGTACGTTTCATTACAGTATGTAATATATTTAGGAAATAATAAACTGTACCAAAAAGTGAAGCTTTGACTTAGAAACAAAGACAAATAACGACATAAAAAAAGAGAAAACAAGATCAAACTGACCACAATCAACATAAACTAAGCGCCACAAAAGCCCGCCTTTATCATTGTTCCATAAAACATTTATAACTGCTATTATTAATATTATTATTATTATTATTATTATTATTATTATTATTATTATTATTAGCTC
>JAECUM010055605.1:0-24719 GCA_016617855.1 Megalonaias nervosa | reverse complement strand
AGAGGTTAGTGTTAGGACTGGTCGGCCTGGTGTCAGGATAATGTGACTGGGTGGGACATCATGCCACATGTCTGTGGCTGATGCCCCAGTGCTAGACATCACTATAAACTGTCACACTGCAGGCATCGTAGCAATATGACTGAAAAATTTTTAAAACTACATTAAAAATCTAAAATCACACTCACTCACTTTTATAATTCCCGTCCTAGGACGGGCAGTTAAGCTAGTTATAGTATTGAAGTTCATTAAACAATAAAGAGCACAGTGAAAGTGTTTCGTGATAACACTGCAATTTTAAGGTTTTAGATTTCTTTTCAAAACATTCAATGATGTTAGAACTGCATATGGCACCCATATAGCTTATATTTGGACTCCATCAATACAATAAGCTTAATCACAAATATGGACTATTTGCAAAAAAATCTTGTTATTAAGCAATAATCAGAATTGTTCAAGATACAGTTTATTTATCTTATTGTACTTATAATTTTCATTAATTACTGTACTATTCAATATTGCAGGATTCAAGTCCATACTACAAAACAGAATACATCGTCAAACTCCACCAAATAATGAATATATAAAGCAAATTTCAATAGCATGTAATTATTGCAATGTAGGATAAATTCCAGTATATAACAAAAACTTAATGACCAACATAGTTATTTCCCTGAGAAATGCCTTATATACTATGCTAAATGTATAATCGTGCTAAATTTGACAGTGATGTCATCATTCTCCTTCAGAACTGGTATAAGTGTATCAGCTGTAGGATAATTATCTTTGTATATTTCCTTCTTCTGTCTTAAAAGGTACACCAACAAAATAATATTAAACTTCTACGTATCGGTGTTTTCGATGATCCTATGAAAATTAAAAATTGTACCACCAAAATACGTAAATATATTCCGATTCTGCCTGTTTAATTTTTTTTAATTACCTCGTATTGTTGTGTACAAATAGTATTATCTTCGTTTAGATATGTACTGTCAATAAAGTTTAATTAGGCACTGTGTTCATATAACTGTCTTGATTTTTTGTTAGCGCAACCGCAATTCGCATAGGTTTTGCAAGTCGGCCACAAATCTCCATATAACAATAATTGGAGAGAAAAGCACGTGCTCTCTACTCTTTGTTTGAGACGTCTCTGAACTAATCACGGGTATGATGCTTACTGTTGAACGTGCCTCGTGAGACCTTTTTGATGATTTGTTGACTTCAAAATATAAGCATTTGACAAGCAATATTCTGGAAATACCCGAAATTATTTAAATACAAAATTACTTAAGATTCTACAATTTCTTATTGATTCTGTTGTCTTTTTCTTTAAAAGAGTTTTCAAATATGAATTAGGGAAACAACAAAATTATGTTATACCCTTCAATTCAATTTATCATTTCATTTTTGTGAGGATGCAGCTCTTCGTAAAGTCATAACAATAATGTATATGTTTAATTAATTTTACCCATGTTTCCCCTGCTAACATTGTTTATTGTGTGTCAGCGTCCAAAGATTTCATATGAGCATAAACCTTTCAAATGTGGGATAAAGAAACCTGTTCCTGGTTAAAAAGAAATCAAAATTATAAAATGAAAGGCCTACATGCACATCATGACAGTAATTGTTAAAAAATGACAGTTGCATATCAATAAAGAACTTGAAATGTCTGCTACTATAACACAATGCACAATGCAATCGAACCCAGCATGTACGACTAATGACTAGATTGTGACAAGTTTTTAAAAGATCGCATACTATACATTGATACACTATTATTAATTATGGTGATTCTCCATACAGCGTTGCAAATAACGTAGCACAAATTATAATAATGCATTGCAATTCTGGTCATAAGTGTGTGTCCTTAGATCAGTTACTAACAATGAAAACATAACAGGTGGTCAAAAACAGCCTTGCCTTCCTCCAGCCGGGGAATTAAATGTTTTTGTTAAGTCTTTTGGCGTATTCACTCTGTCTCCTACTAATTAATAGTCAAGAAAGGGGTCTGACAGGGAGAAGGGTGAACATTCAAAATACAAAATGTTTTAAAAAACATTCAAAACAAGACACAAGAACGACTTTAGCCGATGGTGCAATATATTGTATTAAATAAATTATTTCCTTGGCAAGTGATCTGAAAATAAATGTGCATATATCCCTATAGGTTCTTGCACGAATAGATACAAAGTGAGAAGCAAGCAGACCTTTTCTTTGAAACAAACAAAAAGCTTGTATTACTACTAATCTCCTTGCTGCATATTATCCCATAAGCAAAAACTCTTACAAAGTCAGTTCTTGAAACATTTAGTCTTCATATGCGGTAACCAAATAGCCACTAAATTGTTGCAACATTCAAAAACTAATTACAGTTTAACCTGTCTGAAAACACTACTCAATCAGTCCAAAAAAGTCCAGACAAAATAACACAAAGTTGGTATCTCAAGGCATATAGCCATAATTACATGATTACTAACAGTGTTCTTAGTTTCAACCAGGCAACAGTTGAACCCCATGCAAAACGACACATAAAGAATTGGGAGCCGCATAAGAAGGTTAAACTGAGAAGCCATTGGGGTATATAAGTTATAAAGTAATAAACATGTATACATTGACTAGAAAAATCTGTGTCCTGAGGGAATCATTTAACTGAAATTGTGTAACATGTTTTACACATTTACAAAATTGTAGATTAAATGATGAATATGAATATATGTTGACGTTATTTAATTGCTATCGCGAAATTTTGTAATGAAATCACATGAAAAATCTACACATACTGCTAAAAGGAATCAGATTTTGTATGTTATTTGGTATAAATTCTAATTCAAGGTTCTCTCTCACTCCGCATGTGTCCAGAAATTTTAGTCAATTATGGCATGAGAGACAGAAACCGAAACAAGGGTATACAGTGATGATTTCGATCCAATTGTATAATTTGTTCAAATCATTTAGAAAACGAGGATTACGAATATTCTTCTCTGATTAATAAGAGGAAATTCGTCATTGATCTAAAGAGTTTATAAGCAATTGTCTCCTATTGAAAGCATAAATATATGCGCTTTCGTGTGTCATCGGCGAATCACAATTTGATAAAACGTTTTAAAACATTTAAACGCATATATTAAGAAAGAAAAGGTGTTAGGCGCACGTTGTTCCAACTTTGAATTGCCTCTCCCGCAACAGTGGAAAACACTTTATACTGCATGTATCAGGTGAAACTTAAAACTGACATTGAAATGTTACTGAGTGTAAGAACTATAACGGTGTAAAGCAATCATTGTTTGAGGTGCAAGATTATGAAAGAATAAAGAAATATGAGACCCCATGTGAGGTCACACACAAATATATATACATATAAACATGTATACAAATATTATAGCAATTCCTATGTTATTGAACTATTTGCTGGCATTCGGAAGGATAAATTTTGTCACATTAGAATTATAGCATCATATCTCCGAACACATGTGAAAATATATGCATACAGCTAAGCAAGTATCTTAAACACTTTTCTCATTTCCGATTAGACCGTGGGGAAAATGTATACGTCTAAATAAAGCAGGTCACACATGCTTCATGATGGAATTAAGGTATAGGTGAATACATCAGTGTTTGTTCTAGACGACCATGAACAAGAGTCAGTTAACTAAGAACCTCATAATTTAACAATAATTCATACAATTAACAACCTGAAAAATTTGTCATAATAAATATTCTATGTCTCAACAACTTAATCTCGATAATATATATGCTATGTGGCTTAAATCCAGCAAGTGAAAGCTTTAAAACATGGCAGTTATAATGATCTTAGTTAAAAATGTCTACTATGCTAAAAGAAGTAAAAAGATTGTAATTTACATTACTAGTTATATTACTCAATTATTAAATAGCAATCTCTATACATGTTATCTTTATTTGCACATTTATATAAATATAGGCCACTATCCATGCATTACGACAACAATATGCACTCCATAAATGTCATCACATTGCGCAATATACACCTATGCAAATTTTTATATTTCAGTAAAATGCAGCGTCCACAATAATTTTCTATGCAAAGAAAAACAGAAACTCTTATGGCAAATTACACATGCAACAGCATAAAAAATACAGGAACTTGCAAAAATACTATATGTTGTACATACCTGAGTAAAACTATACTTCACTTATTTAAAGTAAATTGCTTCATGTAATGTCAGCTTACATGACACATTACATACTTGCAATATTTTAACGCTGGATGAATATACAACAATGTAAATTAAGCACGACATATTCCAACAACAAAAACTATTTGGTATGTTCTTGTCATTCATACCATTGCACAGCCATGTTTAGAAAACAAACAAACAAAAAACATTCTAAAATTGTAAAACAATGTAATTAGGACCATGAATTAATGTTACTTTTCTGGTCATGGTTTACTTAAACTAGTCATAATTTACTGGTTAACTCATTTTACATCAAACATATAACTACTAAAATCCTATTTCAGTATCTATTTAAGTTGGAAATATTATAACATAGAAAAATGTCTTATATTTCTACTTGCAGGAAAAAAATAAAAACAAGGTATGAAAAGAAAAAAGTTGAAAAGAAAAAGAAAATAATACAAACTCTGTCAATGAGTACGGTTGAAAAATCATATAAACAATAAGCGTCTTTTGTTCATTTTCTGTGTTTACTCAAAAATTAATCAATTTTCTTCTGTATCAAAGAAATAATATAAATCTGCTTCTATCTGGAGTTCTCGTAGATATCTTCTCTCCCAAGGAAGGACATCAAAGGACAATGTTATCTGACGAAGGTAATTTAAAATAATTTAAAACTCGGCAAGATCGCGATTGATAAAAATTGGAGACTGACTCAGGTACAATGTCCACTAGATGCACAACAACTCATGAGTCACTGGACATCATGGCGTTTCTGGCGATATCAGACTATTGGCCACCAATATTCAAAACCACAACAAGAAGAAGAAGAAGAAGAAGAAGATCATCATCATCATCATCATCATCATCATCATCATCATCATCATCATCATGATAATGATGTTGATGATATGCTTGAAGACAAAGAAGTCAGAGATGACAGTCTCTTATGTCTCTTGTATTTCATTTCTTCTTTGAAGATCTAGAGGAGTGCGATCTGCGGTCCCTTAGCACTGAGGAGGGGCAGCTCTATCTCTGTAGGATTTGCAGTAATGGATGGCAATTAACCACAAAGAGGCAAAAGTGCCTCAACAGAATAAGGTGTAACTAGTATACCTGATATTCATGTGTTGGCATCCATCGCACCAGGACAATATGAAGCTATTGGTGAGTGAACTACATGGTACAAGGCAGGAGTTGGCGTTACAGAATGGTGCCTCTGCTTGTACTCTGCAACACTGAGACGGGAGGGGAATGTACTTCTGTACTGCTCATCGTGTCTTGGAGATCTCTTGCTGGAACAGTCAGCCACCTTTCCAGATCTATTAATGGCCACCTGTTCAGACCAATATTTTGAACTAAATGCATTTGTTGTTTTTATTCTATAAATTTTTTGGGATACGAAACATCCCCACCCCTGATTAACTGACATAGCTTCAATCTCTGTTACACCATTGTTTCTACAGAACAGGAACATTCTCTGCGGATTTGGTCCAATTTTGCAATTCTTCTATTCGCTGTCCTGCAGAGCAAACACGTTAGAAAATGTATGGCATTTATTTCTCCGTGACATGGAGATCAATGTACCCATATTGTTTGAACTTCTTGCAGTCATAACAGATCCTACAGATACAAACATCAGTCCAGGAAGATACAAGGTATGTTGTCAGATCAAATTAACTCATTGCTATCTTAAAATCAGCTTTATCATCCTTATTAGGTTTAAACTTTAATGGCATTAGAAAACTTCCATGCTTATTTTCCCCCATGATGTTCTCCTAATCTATTGCGACTCAACACCTTAGATTTAAATCTAAGTTTTCTTGAATTCTATAAAGAACACTGAGAGATTTAATCACTATAAATCGACCTTTCCAGGCGGTCTCAATTATTTGAAGTACCAACTTTATCTACAGGATTCTACAGGATTGTGCTAGTCATGAATTTGTGAAATGTTCTCTTGGAGATCACATGCATAATCAGAACTAAAGCTTTATGATTCATTTTCAGATTTACCAAAAGTAACTCCACTGGTACAACAATGCCTCGACCTAACATCATAGCAGATGGAGTGACTCGTGTGGACTCGTGCACAGATGTTACGTAGGCCGTCATCATTTTTAACTGGACATTTTCTTAATGTGTATATGTCATAGACTTTACACCAGCGACGAACATCTCCAGAGAGACTATACCAAAAGAATCGAAAGTTAACCTTATTCAACATTTTCTTTATGTGTAAATGTCATGCTGTAGGAATATGATGTAATTCATGCAGAATTAATGGCTTGAAATGTTTTGACAAGACAAGTTTCCAACCTGCTACCTTTCCTATATCATATTCTTATTTTTATTACAGTATTTCTTCATGCATTTCTAAAGATTGCCATATGTGCCAATAGTATTTCATAGCGGCATTACTACGTGCTATTTCGGACCATTGAGTCGTAGGTCACAACTCTTTCTAGGCTTGGATATGGCCAATATCAGGATCTGTCTTTTGTAACTCAGTTATTTAGTCTTTTGTAATTCTGCACTCTTGCAAATACTTTTCAGATTTCCTCAGCAGAGAGTTATTTGTATCTTTGATGCACCGTGCATCTAAACTGACTAATCATCTTCAATATTTTTTACCAAAAAAAACTCATTGCATGTGTTATTATCAGTCCATTCACTGAATCAACGAAAGCACTTTCATCAGCTTCACCGAGTGAGCAAAGCCTATTCTGTCCTTCAACCGTGACAACAGTCTGCGCTAGGTTTCTTTCGTTAAATTCACGTTAGATCGCATATCAAATCAATCAGCAATATTCGTGATACAACATCTCCACTTGGATTGACATTTCATGCAATTCATTGTTTCTCTCCGTATTGTGTTATAAACCTCTTGGATTTCTCTAGCACCAAACATTTAAGAGTAACGGTTAGCTAAACAAGAATCAATCTCACTTTCAAAACTGAAGGAGAATAAAGTTATGGCCTTTCTTGAGGAATATGGCAAATATGGGTCGTCCGGTGACCATGAATGGGTTTATGCACATTGTTTGAGCCAACCCTAATTTGCTTAAAATCTTCAGACATCAAATCTTTGGTCAACAGCTTCTGACTTTTGCTCTGCACGTATACAGTGTAAACAGTCCTGATTATAAGAACGCCTAGACAATGTGTCATCAATTGAATGAATGCGACGAAGATGATGCTCTTTTTTCATGTCAAACACAGACAAATTCTCAATCCGGCTGGCCATTTGAAATTCAAGATCAAGCGATGTGCATTATGATCAGTGTAACCTGTGAAGTCTTGACCATACAAATAATGGTAAAGTGTTTAACTGCGGACACAACTACAAGCAACTCCTTATGAGTAACACAATAATGCCTTGATCTACTGAAAGTTTTACTGTAAAACGATGTCACCTACTCTACCCCATTCTCCAAATGAGACAACAATGCACCCATAACACGGTTACTGGCATCCGTGTCAGCAATGAAATGGTTAATCATTAGCAACAGAGCATACTAAAATAGATTTTGTCAGAGCATCTTTTAACTTTTCTTAAGTAATATTGCATTCATCTGTCCAATTAAATGGACATTCTTTTCCATTGTCGAGATAAGACCCCAACTCCGACATCTGCTCGTTTTCGAACCATTCTGCGCCTAGTTTTTGTTCCAATTCTGGTTTTCTTCTGTCATAATTTCTCTGACTTCTACCATTGTTCGTAAAGCCACTTTAGAGCCTAGGCTGAACTGATCATCATTTTTGTTTTTTATACCAATGATCTAGCTGCGTTGAACTTTAACTGTCACTCTCTGTCAAATCACAGTTTGTGTGTCAAGGTCAAACATTTCACTTTTTACGGAATACAACTGGTTTTACATATCCCTATCATGGTCATGGCTTGGCTGATCATTTAGCCTACTCGACGGACAGTGTATAGCTTCTGGTCCTCAGTCAGCTTATAGGATTCTAATCTGATTGCAATATATTCTGCATTATTGATATATCTATGTATTGCCTATTTTAATCTCAAACGCATGTCAATATCAATATACCGACCAAGAGATAACACATCAATCAGCGACTGTGTAGCATTAGTGTTTACTTGTCTGGTCAATTTACAGACAGACTGTGATAACTCTGCTAGACTCTCTTCCTTTGATTTAATCCTAGTTTGAGGACGAGCTCGAAATAGCTCTGTTTTAATATCTGAACCAAATATATTGTATAGAGTACGTACTAAGCGATTAAAGTCGTGACTCTGATCTCTTCCTAACTCACTGAGCAATGAAAGAGCTCTACCTTTTAGGCTACCAGCTAAGTACAGAGATTTAGTGTCATAAATCCAACCATTTATTTCCGAAATCTTTGCTTCAAGGTCATCTTGGCCATCATAAAGCTGCTCGCGCATACTGAGTTCATTTGAACTACCCTTTCTCAAAATGTGACATGAAAATAACTGAGTGGTTTGGTTGAAATTACTACATGTAATTGATATTGCATGTGTACGAGAGTTGTTTACACTTGACGAAGACGCACCTTCTTGTTGGTTAATGACATTGTGTTTTAAGTATTGGTTGATAGTTAACATTAGAATTTCTATTCTTACCTTGAGTACAATAATATTAATTAATTGGAGTTCTGGATTGCCTAACATCAGTATTAGCGGCCTGTGATGTATATTTAATATGAATCGCTGGTTAGTTACTTTTTATTCATTATATGCTTTAGATTCTGTAAAATGTATCTTGCAGCTGGCCTTGTCCAAAATCAAGTTCATTAGCTACTTGACCAAAATCATTGATCTTTTTAATTATTTAAACAACTAATACATAGCTAATATTTTTTCTACGAGTATCGGTTTAATATCAGGATAATTATCAATTTAAGTTGGTATGTAATCAAGGACACTGTGTTTACCATGTTCTTTATTGTAATTGTAGTAACAGAATCTTTTCGACTGGAAGTTTCCATTAAGTAATAGTTTTTTAGCAAATGCTAGTTGTGACCTAGGTCAAGTAGAGGGCTTTATAATCTTGTTTACTGGACAGTTAGATATTCGTGCTGTAAGATCTTAAGGTTGAATCATTTTTATTGTGTTCAACATTTGATTTGGGCTGGAAATTATTTAATTCAAATTATTCTTCTGTGGAATTACAAAGTGCACAATTATATTCTTGGAAAGAGACATTAACTTGAGATTAAAATGAATTCAAGCAAGGTAACCTTGGATTATATTATTGTGGTTAAATAAAAGACTCTTGGCACATCGCTATGACACAGGTCATCACTAGCACATCCACACTGCAGCGTTGGATTTTATTTAGAATACCACTAAAGGTTATTTAGGACTTTATTCATTAGGACTTGTTAAAAGCTCGAGGATTATTGGGGATTTAAATCGCAATACCGTAAGTTATTTTTACATTTCCACATTGTGTTCTTTTCTATAACTTATTTTAAGACCATATAGTCGTAATAAGGAATATGTATTTATCGTACATAAGACTACCAACTTTCTGAGACCACATTCGTCTCGCAATCGGCAAATTTCTGCAAAAATGTATTTTCTGATTCTTTCTTTTTTCTTTCCAGGACATCACTATTTGCAAAGAGTCATCTTGCGATAGTAGCCAGTGATTGTTATAATCTGGAGTTCAGATCATAAGTTTCCAGTTTTCAAGGAAAACAAGGGAAGACTGATGGAGGATGTGACCAGGATGAACATTGAACTTATCAATAATTTAAGGAAACATCAGGAGGTTGAAGGTGCATGGTATTTTAATGGTTTTGTGTATAGTAGAACCAAGTCAGGTAAAAGGATACAATATTACATTTATGATGAAATTGCTGAGACAATTAGAATGTAAGCCCAATTTACAATTTTATGAACTTATGAAATTGGTTAAACATGTGTGTGGAAGTTACAATTTGCTGCTTAATATGTTTACTAATATTATTAATATTTAATTCATTCACCAATTCATAAATCATGTTTCATTGATATATGCATTTATTTACTTAGCCATTCACTCATCTTTCCAACAGTACTCGTCCACAATCAAATTTCTTGTCCATTTCCTAACTCATTCGTTCTCTCACCAACCACACCCACGTAAAAGTACACTCTCATGCATATTTGTTTCTTCTTCCATGTTTTGCTTATTCATTCATTAATTTACATGTAATTTATACTCGTAATGTCTGTGCCTATTGGTACACTAAACTGACTGAGCTCTGGAAAGATCTGTTGGAGGCGCATAAGTTATCTCAGATGGATACTTTCCACATCTTGTCTGTGTCGACATTTAACTGCCAGATCTACAGTATGTACTGTAATACCATGGATGGTTGTATGATGGGTGTCTTCTTTGCGTGAGTGTGAATGCCATGTGTATGATACATTCGATGTGATACTTCATATATTCCAGCACAAGAACATGAATATGTAATATTTCTACTGGGTTTTTTTTATGGATAATAACATAGCAATTTTATCGATGAATGTTAGAGGCTTGCAAAACAAAACAATGTATCTATAGTATTCATGCAAGAACCTCATAGTACAAAGACCGATGAAATATGTTGGGCTGCTGAATGGGGATACAAATGTATATTTAGTCACTGTAGTCACTGTACTAATAATGGCACTGGAGTGTCAATATTCTTCAGAAATAGTTTTGAATTTGCTCTCTATAGAGAAAGATGTGACATTCAAGGGAGATTTATTCTGTTACGTTTTAGAATCAATGGAAATAGAATAACCCTAATGCATTTCTATGAGTATAACGATGATAGCCCTAGCTTTTCTCGAAATCTAAAGGAAGAAACTTTCATCAGTTATAATGGAAGATTGAAATACTTTTCATGAAATAGATTTATCCCTGAGTTCTCTAAATTTTGTTCTACCTGGGATGTTCTATTAATACAAATCCTGGAAATAAACTGGCACTGAAATTCTTAACAATTAAGTCGATGAACACGATAATACCTTTCGAAATGATAAAACGAAAAACGGGATGAGATGATTTTTTTTTAAAAATGCTTCTCCTTGATATCCAAAATTTACAAAATCATGAAAAGATTCAATCAAAAACAATTTGGCTCACAACAATTTTGATAAACATGGGGATGAGATAATGAACTTGCAATAAAACAAAATTTACTAAGTTTCTTTACGAAGATTTTTTTTTAAAAAAAAAGGCAAAGACATAACACACTGCTAAGCAAGAACTTGGATGCAAGTATTAAATTAAACGTAATGAGGAGTGGTCTGAATTTTATAGCCGGGCGAAACAATATACTGAGAATACAAGGTTGATATCTTTTGACTTTAAGCTAATTCATTGAATAATTTTCACTAATATTTTTTGAAAAGTATTAACATATTAAGCAACGACAAATGCACTATCTATAAGAGTGAGAACGAAAGTATTGAACGTCTGTTCAACGATGGCAATATTACTTTGACGTTTTGGTGTTACTAACCTTTTTGCACCATGTTTTCCAAATGCTGTATATTTGTCCAAAAAGGAAATAGTTTAGGAAGTGAACAATTGGACATTTTGTCTAATTTGTTCGTTGTTTTGCTTACATATTATATCTACACTTTCAGTTTCAACATGCAAAATCCTTGAAGATTTTAAGCAAATAGCTGAAAAGCATAAGAACATTTAAAACTACATTGTTAATTTAATAAAGAAAAAGAAGACCAATTTCTTCAAAAATGGGCCTCAGTAATGAACATGTAACTTATGCAATTCCTTATATTTATTTAGGTCCGATTTGATAGTAAACAGGAACAAATATTGTGATATCACAGAGTGTATGTCACCAACAAACTGTATACTTGTGTCAGTCTATCTAATTTATGTCTCTAAAGAGAGAGCGTGATATGTGCATGTGTACATGTGTGTGTGTGTGTGTGTTTTCGTTTCTTTTATGTGCAGCATATTTATTGTTCATAGACTATTTAATAACCAGAAATGTTTCACTATATATTGCGATGTGGATGGTTATTTTACATCGCTGATGTGCGGAGAGGTACTGGGTTTGAACTGCAAAAAAGGAAGTCAGAAGTCAGAAGCTTTGTGGCGGAGCAACTCTTTTTATTCAAATCAAACAACACACAATATAATAAATTACACACACATCGAGCTGTACATTTTATATATAGATTGCAATATATTTATTTATTTAAAAGCTTATCAACTTCATACAATTCTGAAATTTCTGTATTTAGAATATAATGTGAATAATTAAATATCGAATAAGTTAACGATAAGCAAAATGCTTAATAATTAAATATTTCAGACTAATATCAAACTCATTTGTAATGAAATTATGTTGCTGAATGTTTGACCTAAAATACCAAAATATCAGGTTCCGCAACTTTAAAGGTATTTTGTTTCTAAATTAATTATTGTTTAGCATGAAGTTGGTAGCAAAGTCATTTCTACAAAAGTCAGTTCTACAATTATAAGTCCATACAAATTTGTAATAAAGTTTAAACAATTGTTTGCACACTATATTTAAAGATTAATATTATATAATAAAAAAGAATACAAAATGCTTTGAGAGAGAATGAAATATATTCAAAATATGTCATTTAAAAATAATCCAATGTATGGAGACACTAAGAAATATCTTTAAACTGTAAATATATATTTTCTTACCTGCAAAAAGGAAGTCAGAAGTACGAAGTTTAGTGGAGTAGCAAGTGCTGACTGCGGTATATATATATATATATATATATATAGTATATATATATATATATATATATATATATATATATATATATATATATATATATATATAACCTTTGCCCCATGAAAGGCTACAGTTTAGAACACCTGATCTCAGCCCTGTGCTCTGAAGTTTCCGAAAGCTCTTCGTAATAAAAAAAAATTGAAGTTTGCTTTGTATCGCATTCCGTTTCTAAAAATGGTTTGCCCATCAAAATATTGTTTACACCGCTTGACTCCATAGTCCCTAACTTTTTTACATATATTTAATGTTATTGACGTAGCGGGGAATCTACTAACATACATTGTTCCTTGTATTTGTGCTGTATAGTGTTATGTAACTCACTAGAATATACGAGCAACACAGTAATATATTTGTGCAATGTAAAAATGTGGCCGTATATAATCAACATTCAGTCTTTATTAAAAGTATATACATTTTAGTTACAATAATAAAAATTCCAGCAATTATAATATTTATTAAAATTATACAAATTTAAGTTACAATAATAAAATTTGCTTTGTATACAAAATTCATTGAAAATTCACTCGTAACAAGTATACTACATCGAAAAAAAAACACAAATCCACTTCAGTCTAGGTAAGAGTACAAGCGATTTTTAGTACAAGGATGGAGATTCCATCCACGTCATTGGGACACACCGGTCTAGCGTCATATACATGTACGATAGCGGTCAGTAAAACTATGTCAGAGTCGCAATTTCCCACCGCTGCAATACACTGAACTACAAACAGGTTAAAGTAACCACAATTAATTATACTGTAACAGACATGCATTCGAATAATAATAAATGCAGCCCAGCATGGGTTGAGAGACTCGAAAGATTTAAGTAAAAACTGGGTGGAGTTCTCGGTGACCTCGGTAAAACTTGGGTAGATTGCCAAAGGGGATTTAGCAAGCAACGTGCAGTCGCTTAAGTGAATGGAACATTGTACAGTCAATCAACATCGGTGAATACCGAACTGTGTTTCATTTGGCGTGTCTGTGCCTCAGACATGAGTCAGGTTCACTGACCTTTACGGAATTGAAGAGGTTACATTTGAATATATGTATTTACAGTACAAACTCTATAGTCTATAAAAAGCTCCTCCTGACGCCCATCCCCTGCTATTTATAGTAGTAAGCCACGCGCCTCGGCAACTCTAACAACCTCCCAGTAGCCAGCCACTGACGAACATGCATGTCAACTGTCCAATCAGAAGGCGTTTAACATACCTTCTCGGAAATGATCAGAGAATGCTGAGAATACGACTGACATACACAATGCAGTGAATAATAAAGATTTACTATAAAATACTAAAGGACATAACTAAGAGTAGACTTGTTAATTACATCTAAAACATCAAAAGTATATAGTATTGACTAAAAATGAATAGCAAAGTGGAAACATGTCTTAATTCAATCGTATAAGTAGTACTGTAACAACTAGATATAAGGCTTCATTACAGTTTATTCCGGTTAGAATTAAGGATATCAAAGTAATATTGTAGAATAACTGTTGCGATTTATTCAAAATAGCAAACTGTCAGCACGCCGTTCCACCTATATATGCATTTATAACACATATAAATGTATACATGGATAAATACCTATGTATACATACATTCACACACACGCGTGTATATACACATGCACATACACGTGTGTGTGTGTGTGTGTGTGTGTGTGTAACACCAATTATACATGAGGTTTACCCATTACCAGACCGTTCTAAAGTGTTTCATCTTTGTTTTAATCCCGCTAGTTAACTCTGATTTATATGTGAACCTGCACATTACCGATTTCATGTTTATATAATTGAACCTGCACATTACCGATTTCCTGTTTATATAACTGAACTTGCACATTACCAATTTCCTGTTTATGTATGTGAACCTGCCCATTACCGATTTCCTGTTAAAATATGTGAACCAGCACATTACCGATTTCATGTTTATGTATCTGAACCTGCACATTACCGATTTCCTGTCAAAATATGTGAACCAGAACATTACCGATTTCCTGTTTATGTATGTGCAGCTGCACATTACCGATTTCCTGTTTATTTATGTGAACCTGCAAATTACCGATTTCATGTTTATGTATCTGAACCTGCACATTACCGATTTCCTGTCAAAATATGTGAACCAGAACATTACCGATTTCCTGTTTATGTATGTGCAGCTGCACATTACCGATTTCCTGTTTATTTATGTGAACCTGCAAATTACCGATTTCATGTTTATGTATCTGAACCTGCACATTACCGATTTCCTGTCAAAATATGTGAACCAGAACATTACCGATTTCCTGTTTATGTATGTGCAGCTGCACATTACCGATTTCCTGTTTATTTATGTGAACCTGCAAATTACCGATTTCCTGTTTATGTATTTGAACCTGCACGTTACCGATTTCATGTTTACATATGTGAACCTGCACATTGCCGATATCATGTTATGTATGTGCACCTGCATATTACCGATTTCATGTTATGTATGTGAACCTGCACATCACCGATTTCTTGTTTATGTATTTGAACCTGCACATTATCGATTTCCTGTGAACCTACACAGTATCGACATCCTGTTTATGTATTTCAACCTGCACATTACCGATTTCCTGTTTATATATATATATGTGAACCTGCACATTACCGAAAACCAGCACATTACCGATTTCCTGTTCATGTATGTGAACCTGCACATTACCGATTTCCTGTTCATATATGTGAACCTGCATATTACTGACTCCGTGTTTATGTATGTGAACCAGCACATTATCGATTTCATGTTGATGTATGTGAATCAGCACATTACCGATTTCATGTTTATGTATGTGAACCTGCACATTATCGATTTCTTGTTTATGTATGTGAACCAGAACATTACCGATTTCTTGTTTATATATGTGCACTTGCACATTACCGATTTCCTGTTTATATATGTGAACCTGCACATTACCGACTTCATGTTTATATATGTGAACCTGCACATTACCGATTTCATGTTTATATATGTGAACCTGCACATTACCGATTTCATGTTTATATATGTGAACCTGCATATTACCGATTTCCTGTTTATGTGAACATGCACATTACCGATTTCTTGTTTATGTATGTGAACCAGCACATTACCGATTTCTTGTTTATATATGTGAACCTGCACATTACCGATTTCCTCTTTATATATGTGAACCTGCACATTACCGATTTCCTCTTTATATATGTGAACCAGCACATTACCGATTTCCTGTTGGTATATTTGAAACTGCACATTACCGATTTGCTGTTTATATATGTGAACCTGCACATTACCGATTTCCTGTTTATGTATGTGAACCTGCACATTACCGATTTCCTGTTTATATATGTGAACCAGAACATTACCGATTTCTTGTTTATATATGTGAACCTGCACATTACCGATTTCCTAATTATAGAAGTGAACCTGCACACGCACTATATATATATATATATATATATATATATATATATATATATATATATATATATACTCTCTCTATATATATATATATATATATATATATATATGTATATATTCATGTATGTGACCTATAGAATCTCGAAACTATTGAAACCCGATGAATAAAAGTTGTCTTTTCTAAGACTCAGTTCTCTGCTTTTGAGGTCATTTGAAATTTCGATTTTAAAATTATTGTAGATTTTGTAAAGGAATAAATTTGTAAATAAAAACAATAACCGAAGTTGTATGAAAGCTATTGTGAAATACCAAAATGGTATTATACTAATGGGAAATTAATGATAAAATTATAAATCATGAAGATGAAATTGAAGGAAAAGGAAAAGAAATTTCGAACAAATTAAAAATGTATGATTCGGTTCAGTTATCTAATACAAGTCTTCGAACTAAGAATCTTGGAGTTTTAGTTTACTTTGCCTCTTTCGGTTGTGAGAAAATAATTATTTAATACAAGTCTTCGAATCAAGCAACATCTTAGAACTTCGGTGTAATCTGCCTCTTTAGATTGCATTCTGTATTATGATATGCCTGCCCTTTTCATCTGAAATGAGAGAGTGTATCACGCTATAATATTCATCTGTGTTATTAAAAATAATCAACACGAAGCCATCTGCCTGTGGTTCTACGCTTATTTGTTTTTCAATTCAAACCTTCCAATTATTCAGCATTTACTGGGTATATTTAAGCTAGTGTGACAACAAATGATAAATTCTTATCGAGATTTCTTACCAAAAGAGCATAAATATGTTCATTTTGAAATGTAATGAACTAGTAACCAACCATCTCCTGAGAAACTTGTTAACCATTATGTATTGCCGCCTGTTGTGCTTAGTTTCTTAGACAAAGCTGAAGCATGTCACACGAATGGTTCACACGCCTTGAAAATTTAGTATATATCATGGATATATACCATCTTTTTTTAAATTCATTTTTTTTTCGCCCGCTTTTCTATACACTTCCAAAATCAAGCCTAAAATGCAATTTAAATAAAGGGATACAATTTGCATATTTGATTTTAAAGAGACTGTTACTGTAATGAGTAGATTATGCCTTTTTAGTGATTCTTTCAATTAGCATTTATAATCTAAAATCTCATCCGCATATGTAATACATCTATTGATCTATTGTCTATTTAGTTGAATAAAAATAGCCATGAAAATTTGGAAAACTCGGTCACAATGTCTAGACTTATAGTGGTTGTGTTTTTAAATTTCAGCAGATTTGTCATTAATGCCACAAATCTCCGAAATACCTGGACTGAAGAGATTTGTTTAAACTATTTATTTTTGTCAGAAACCTATATTTTGACTATCCTTTTGAATACTCTATCAAGACATTTATGCGGAGTATATAACTTCTATTCACTTTGTACATTTTGATGACACTGAAAGAAATTCCTATGCAGATTATATAATAATAATAATAATAATAATAATAATAATAATAATAATA
Source organism: Megalonaias nervosa (assembly GCA_016617855.1). Classification (NCBI taxonomy): domain Eukaryota; kingdom Metazoa; phylum Mollusca; class Bivalvia; order Unionida; family Unionidae; genus Megalonaias; species Megalonaias nervosa. The sequence continues at coordinate 6,862 of JAECUM010055605.1, read as the reverse complement.
ATAATAATGATAATAATAATAATAATAATAATAATAATAATAATAACAACAACAATCTTTATTTAAAGAGAATAACACATTTGGTCATAAAAGACCCACCTGCAATGCGGTCCTTAATTTTTGTAACAGGTTATATTATGTATTCTTTTTAAATGTCACTAGATCGACGCTAAGAATATTTTGAATGAATTTATGAAGGTCTCTAAAAATGGGGATAATCTGCCAGCTGACTGACAAATCAAAAATATGGCGAAAAACTTTAATCACTGTTTAATTTGAACGTATCATACAAGTGTAACATGGAGGCTCAAAAGATGTTATATGCGTTTTCGGACACATAGTAGCAACATACTGATAAATTGACTTTAGAAAAGAACGATGCATGCTTCTTCAAGATCGTGAGCAGAAAAAGCTTTAAAAATTATATAATATTTGTGCAAGAAAAAATGAAGTCCTTGACGATTAAATCGCCTTTTAGATCGAAAGCGTTTGAAAAGCCGGAAACGAGTTACACCAGTGCCCCATCTGAGCGAATAATCTACCAGTAATGAAGATGTCCAAGAGCAAACCAATTAAATAAATGTTTTTGGTATGTATATAACAATGACATCTACATTCACTAATTAACAGTATTTATTTTACAAACAAACATACAATGATACAGAAGAGCAGCGAGAACACAAGAGGAAATTAGCAATAGCTATTGTCAAACATCAACAACCCAAAACTATTTAGGAAATTTACAATACATTTGACATTTATTAGGTATGTCCGTCAGCTTGACAATATTACTGTTTGCGTTATACTCAAAGAAGATGGGTCTTTTGATTTGGTAGACTACATTTTGAAAGATATTTTGTCTAATGCCACAAGGAAATTTCGCTATCAGGACTCTGAAATAAGCTTAATCAATCTTTGGAAAGGACTGATTCACAATTTCAAGACCAGACCTATTGGCGGACTCCGTGGGTTTTTGTATAAAATGCCACTGGAAGCTTATAACGGAATAAAGCAAAAAGAGCAATGTGCTTATGCCCAATTTGATACGCCTTACATATATAATAGGTTCAATGGAATTCGGACTCAACAAATACAAATTTGTATGTCTTGGTAAAGTTGAACTCTGCAGAAAAGCATGTCATTATGAATATTCTACAAAACATTTGCTGATTTACGTACTGGTCCCTGTGCTCGACCATGTTTTAAATGTGGCATCGGAATCAAATCACATAATCAACTTTGCCGGACATGTGGATCTGCACATGAATATTACGGCGCGCGTATGCAAAGATTGGCACAGACATATATAATTACACCAATACATGTAAAGGCACAAACACCTTTGGTTGCTCAAACATCCAAAACAGACACAGAAATAAACGAAATAATAGCTAGGACTGAAGCTCTTGCAGTTTCAGATCTTGGTAGAGTACAAAATTTAAAACAAGTTATTGAGGGACTTTCTAATTAGGGAAAGTGTTTCCATTATATAGACATGACAACTTTGCATCAGCTAAACCGAATTGTACAACAGTAGAATACAAACTATCAACACGTATGCAAAAACCTGCCTTAACTAAACTACTGAGACCCATAGGTGCAATGGATTAATTTTATGTCCCAAATAATTCATCGTCGGTTGCTAATATAAACACGGTTGCTAATACAACAGTGATTGCTAATAAAACAACGGTACAAGTAAAACAATTTGCACGTGAGTTTAATATACAAATACCAAGAGGCGCAAGAAAAGCTGATATACTTGCATTATTAAGTGCGTTTGATGATGAACAAAACCGTCGTCGTGTTGTAATTGCGGATGAACAAAACCGTCGTCGGATTGCATCTGTTATTACTAATGAGACTGCTGAGTGTGTTCGTGAAAAAAGCACAGCAATCACAAGTATCTGAATTTAACTTTCATACGTGCAGTGGTGAATTAGAAAATCTCAAGGCAGTTGTCCTAAACACATATGAAACGGCAAAGATGCTCAACAACTATCATCAAATATGATTCCTGAAATCACATTGGTGTTACAACGCTCAGGTTCCTCGGGATTTAAAACAGATATAGTCCTTAATGCGCATTTACTTGTGCCACTTAATCAAAAGTCATCAGATAAGGATGGACAACACCGTGGATTCACAGACTCATGAACTACAAAGACATTAGTGATGAAATCAATAAAGGAATTGAAAAAAATTCTCGAGACGTTAGAAAAATACAACATTGAAACGTAAGGAAGGTTTCTGGACCGATGTAAACGTCGCGCTACGTATCAACCGTTTCGTGGATCCAATTACATGCCAAACACTAAAGTGGATTCCTCCAGTGTCAGTGATAAATGTAAAACAAGTTCTGATCATTGTTCTGAATGGGCGATGTTACCAGTTATATCCTACTAGTGTCAATAAAGACCAGCCGCGAAAATAACTGCAGCACCTGGGTGTGATATAGAATTTCCTGTGCATGTTACCTATACCACAATGGGCCCAGGTACCGGTGTTAATGCGTTTACTTCGGATAAAGGCTTTTTTCGCTTGAAATATAACCACATGGGCAGCTTGAACAAACATTGATTTGTTGTTGCTAAGACAAGAACAACAAGAATTGTTAAAACAACAACAACAACAATAAGAATTTCTAAGACAACAACTCGAAAAACAAAATCACAAATTTCTAAAGCATTTTAGCACGTGTATCTCAAGAAAGTGACCCCAATGCCATGAGTTAGCTGCGCCTCATGCATACAATGTGCATCACCTGCGAAAACATCAGAAGAAGAACACGAACAAATAAGAAAGTGGATGGCACAACAACCTAGACCCACCTTTCACACACGTGTCAAAAGAACATGCAGAAATGTGGTACCTGCAACAACCGAAACAAGGAGAAAGCCTTGGACTGTGTGACCTAACGACCTCTCTGATCGATTGAAAACACACGTGGGATCAGTTTATGAAGGGCAACAACACATCAGAAGTCATTAATTCAGCCGCACCAATGACATCATGGACAGAGAAATATCGCACGTTCATGCATAAATTTGTTGAAGACAATGATGTATATTACGACACAGATGGAGAGTTCTGAGATAATTGAAACGCTGCATGTGCTACGCGAAATCAATGATGCGATGCAACAGGTTGTTGTAAATACGATTTTATGCGTGACCTCAATGATATCAATCTCAACTAAACTAGAATTTAATGTGACTTTTTCTACATCTGTTCCAACTGGAAAATAACCCACACTCAAAACTGCATTTGTGTCATTGAGAGTTTATTACAGTTGTCCTAATATACGATCACAACTGCTTGGTTGTCTTGAGGCGAATAGCTGTTTTGAGTTTTAAGCAGTGTACGGCATGGAATCGATCATGAAGAAATTCGACGGAGAATCACATCAGTAACCAGCAAAGACTTTAAAATTTCTACACCTGCCCATGAGTTCACATACAGTTCTGTTATTGTAATCAATACCACGTATGCTGTTGAAATTAAACCGTCGCCATTAAGATCAGTTTTAGTTTTCCCTGACGACATTCCACATGGGATATCATATCGCCCCTGACATTGTCAAAATCATTTCAACAATTCAAATCAATTTAACCAGTGAGCAATCAGTGGTCGTTATGAAAGCGGAGTTTCTTCAGGTGTGGCTGTTCAAGGTTATGTACTGTTTGGGTTTTCAATGACTGTGGAATCTGGAGATTTTATATCAATTACGCCCTTGGCGCCTGTTTATCTTTCATGTCATAACAATTGGTTGACATATATTCGTTGTACCATTGTGGATCAAGACGGGTACGTCGAAAATCTACAACGTGCCCGTCTTGATCCACAATGGTACAAAGAATATATAGCAACCGATCTTCAAGGTGAAATATTCACGATACAAATGTACAATAGAAATCGACCTGATGTTTAATATAATGACAGTCGTACGTAGATGTGTAAGACCCGAGCGCGATGTTAGCACAAGAAAACTGGTTTAGGCGACATATTATGAACTAGCGTCGGTGACTTTGTTCGTGGATTGTTCACAGGTGCTCCAAATGTGCTCACGGGATTATCTACACGCTCTGCACCAATCGATAAATTAGTTGCAATACGAGTCGTTTACCGCGTAAAGAATCTGGGATTGCAAGCTGTTCAATTAATTCGAGGTCAACGACTACGATTACTGACTAGAGCACCATCCAAGGTTAAACCAAAGCTATTAAGCAACCATCAACAGAAATAATGCCAACTGTGGTTGGGTAAAATTATTAATGAAGCGGCTCAACAATGGTTCTCAGAAATCGGTGATTGCAAATCTGACAGTGAACTGTAGATTTGGACGGGAAGCCTTCGCGCAAAGGTGTCAGACAAAATAGATAATGTATAAACGGAATGTAAAGTTTTACCATAGCACAATTCAAAGATATATCAGTTCAAGCATTTGACATATACTTACCTGTGTTGTTGGATCGAAACAAATGAGATTTTCAGTATTACTCATACCCGACTAGCGTCTCGATCAACAAAAAGTGAATTATAAGTGAAGGACGCGTCTAAGGTTTTCTTCCATGTGAGACATTCTTGGAAATTGAGGGAAATTTTGTACGCAACAACGGTAACGATTACGATGCCAATGTCCAAGTTGGATTTGTCAACAAATGTATCAAAGCGTTGGTCAAAAGTGCACGTTATTCCATCGATGTAACGGAAATTGAATCAATTCTTGACTACGTTGATGTTGCCACGACGATTTTTGGACCTGCCAGATACAGCGATGATTAAACGAGAACAGCTGATGCAACGATGATGTTTGTCAAAGATGTCACTAATAATGCAGAGCGTAGATCGTACACTATTACAAACGTCATAAACGCTGCAGAAGATGAACTTCGACAACCAACATAGATACTCCAATAGGAATTATTGTCAGGGCTATATAGATAGTAACCGGTGTCTCTAGTGGTGCTAGCAAATTAATTTCAAAACGTTCTATTCTGAACTTCTTTCTGCATTACAAAGTACTCTAAACATGATTAGCAATCTTTTTTCGCTGGCTATCGAGGATAAAATAATTAGCATGGTTGAGCTGAAGATTGTTCTGACGGAAATGGAAAATCACCGACAACTCCGAGCACAGATAAGGAACCGTGTAGCGGATTTATATATAATAAAAGTCTAGTAAAACAATCCTCACTTCCGTGGATTAATAATGAATCGGTTGCGCATAGTATTTGACTTTTCTAAATCCAATATGTGTAATGATACTATTGCTATACACAGGTATACACATTTCAGCATGTCAGAAGTCGTATATACATACACTGAATAAATATACACATATTATTTCTATGCACAATGATACAATTATCTATTGGGAAGATTTAATATATATTTCAGCTGGTAAAGACTAATTTCCTTAAAGGGTTTACATCCAGCAAGGGAATTTGAATTACGTATCCACAGAGGTAATGAATTCCAACGATAGGAGCTGATACAGTGAAAGAGCATTTGTAACGGTTGGTTTTCGACCACAAAATCTGGAGATCATTGTTGGTTGTTGTGATTACGCTCAGTATTTGATGATCTTAGTTCAGTTAGGTTAGAGATATGGTCTGGAGAAAGATCGTTAAAGACTTACATGTTATGATTCCATTAAAATAAAGTATACGTTTTCTATAGGTAGCCATTGTAGAAGAGAAAGCAAAACATTCGAGGGAATCATTAAAGAAAGTTTCATAATTATTCGGGCCGCCTTTTTCTGGAGTTTGTCAACACTGTATAGATTATAATTCAATGTGTTTCTCCATATGCTACACCCGTGGTCAAACAGTAGTAGTACATCTCCCGAAAAATAAAGTTCAAGTTACTGGGGAGGTAGACATTTTGACAGTAATTTTAAGAGAGTTATTTTTTAACTACCATTGCACATATGTGATAGATATGTGTATTCCAGCTTGTTGATATTCATTGTTACAGGACAATACATTAATATGCATAATACACCGAATGTCGTTTATTCCCAATAAAGTGACTACAGTACATGGAATTTACGTTATGACTTTTTTATTCCTTTGATTTGTTTGCTAGTGACCGTTACATTTGTCAGTGAATACAGTTTTTTCCTTGTTTCATTTTTGTTTGTTTGTTTTTTTTAAATCCAATTTAATTATTATAAATGATATGGGTCGATGATGAGGAATTGTTAGATCTTATATTGGTTATTTCATCTAAAATTTTGCAATCTAGAAGACGATTATCCACATTAAACATCACCAACTTTCATCCACAATGTTTTGTACAGTTTATTACTCTGCTTTTGTTTTGTTAAGCTATAGATCAGCCTATAGTGTAATGTAATGAGCAGCTATCAACTTTATAAAAAGTTAGTTTCAAATTTTAGTGTCCTGCCTATTTCGCATATACTCGAAATTTTGTTCAAAAATCAATTTGTATTTTTAATATCGGTGAAACTATTCCTGATTATTTTCCATATAATCAATATACACTTTTCTGCGCTTGAAACATGAACATTTTTGCAATATTTTAAATTTTATACTTAAAACAAAATGACTTAATTTTTGAAGAAGCAATAAAATAATTTGAATAAGTTGATAGCCAAAACACTCTTCTTTGGGAGAAGATCCTTTTATATGGTTCATGCCTCCTACAATAGAGAGAGAGAGAGAATATATGCACCTCCCCAAGTAATTTATAACGTCAGACTGATCAAATGGCCACTGCCAATGGAACAAATCTTTACCCGCCAACTGCGTATGCGATACTATATATCGCAAATCTGTGTACAATCACTAACTGTGGAGATGTACATTAGTCATCTTTATCAGTGTTACTTAGACCA
>JAECUM010055603.1:0-13754 GCA_016617855.1 Megalonaias nervosa | reverse complement strand
GCAAAAAATCCTGCGGGCGCCCATGTTAGAAAGTGATCAGTACCTATTGGTGGATACCTTAAATCTAAATCGATACATCTGTACAAAATTTATTGCACAAACTAACCAAGACCACCAAACCAAACGACATTTTTGTTTGCATTATTTAGCGTACCGGACTCGCGACAAGAAGGGTGCTGGTTCGAATCCAACCTAGTCTATGCTGGATTTGCTACCTTGGAACATTTATTCCTTTACTCCAACTGCCTTGACAAGATATAACCTTCATGTGGTGATGCGCTATTAAACAACAATCAATAAACTATTTGCCTTTTGGGTCTATGAACCATGTCTAGTACTTATCTCCAAGCCCAGAGTAAAGTTATGGGAAGGAAATCATGGTGTGAGCAGGCTTACCAATTGGTGCTGTATAGTTGGCGGAGTTCCTGATACTGAACGTATGGTGTGAGCATGCTGACGAATTTGTGCTGTATGACTATATCGTCGATAGATGGCGGAGTTCCTGATACTAAAAGTACAGAAAGGCAAATTTCTTCAGAAATAATATCTTTGATATAAAGAAATACACTCTCATAAATAAGTGACGTTTATTAGTTTCATCCGAGTGGTGTAAAGCGCGCCGGATGGTAATCATGGACATCGCTTTGTAATTTGGCCAAGAATTTGAAATTCTCTCCAATCTGATCTGGTCTCGCACGCGCCTCATACTCGGATATCAAATCCTTCCGCGGTTCCAGTGTCACGTTCTGAAGCATCATCAATAAATAGACACGAAGGAAGATACAAAATAAATGTATTAGTTACGATCAAAATTCGATGGCGTAGCAGACGATTCAATAGCGAAGTGCGTTTGTAGATTTACGTACGTTCATATTTTTTTCTTTTTTTTATCATTTGCAAGTGCCACAGATAGTAATGTTGAAACGAGATATCGGACTACGTTTGGTAGTTTATAAGTAGTACTTAAACTGGCATTGGCGGCATCTCCAGAAATCAAAACAAAAAATATTCAGTAATTCTTCACACAACTAAATGCAAGCAGAAGATTCATCGTACGCACCTTTGACCTTGCTCTAATCTTTAACATAGGATAGTGCATAAGATGATGTTTACTGGGGAAAATGCGGTTTTGCATTCACAGTGCTTTCTTGTAAGGCGGTATTGCCAATCTGCGGGGTTGCAATAAAAATGATCTTAATACCGACAAAGGACCAACAGACAATACCCATCAACCTCACTCATTATCTATAAACTGAGACCTGGTGGGGGTAGTTACATAACGAGGGACAGCGTGTGAGAATTGTTCCCACAACTAAATCTTAAATGTAGATAATATATAATAATTGGGAGTTAAACTATCTCAGAAACTATTGCTCTGACTATTGCTATCATTATTTTACTTGAATTTACAGGTCTGTAAAATGGAATAAATATTTTATTTTTTAATGACTCTATTACTCTCAAGTCGAATAAAGAGTCTCGTGTGTGTCCGACGACCCTCACCTAGGTAACTGACATGTTTGGTTGTTAATGTCAATATGCATACATATTGAAACTGTAGGGAAAGAAAAGGTTAGAGCATATGTGTGTGTGCGTGTGTGTATTTGCGTGTGTGTGTGAATCAGTTGTAAGTAATTGGCACAAACTGATTTGAAAACGTCATATTCTTAGTTGATTGACTGATATTTGACGTCACTTTCAGCACTTTACTTGTATTATATTATGCCGGGGAAAGGGTACACTGAAGCAGCCTACTCGGGTTGGCCTGGGCGGGAACTGAACCCGCGATTATCGATTTACGAATCTGACTCATCCAACATAGCTACCGCGGCTCACTGTTGGCATATTGCGTTGTAATGAAAAATGTGTTGTAAATGTATGAAACAGACATCACACTGGTGCAGCATCACAGGTATCATAAAACCATGCAACCATGCTATTGTTTTCTCTCTCTCTCTCTCTCTCTCTCTCTCTCTCTCTCTCAACATTAAATACGTTTTGTTTAAACAAAAAATGATGTTTGAAACCTTGCGATATGATTTACAAAAGTTTGTGAATGTACAACTTTTTGGGGGTGGGGGTGGGGAGGAATCTGGTCCATTTTAAGAGAGAATCCATACCGAGGTCTAAAGAAATAAGGATCTGAGTATTACTTACGAAAAATGTAGTTTGTCAGGGTACGTCCAACTTTTCATTTAAAATCCATTATACACACTTTTCTTTCTCTCGTATATATATATATATATATATATATATATATATATATATATATATATATATATATATATATAAGACAACATAATATTGCACTGCAGATAGTGTGGATTTATTCTAAAGTTATCGGCTTGGTCTAGTGAAGAACGTTTTAAGCGATCTTTAAACCTTAGTTTGTGGCTAGGTATTGAGCATAAAGCGGATGTAAAACTAATTTAACATTGCTACTTTGATAACTACATAATAAGTACTTCGTCGTGTACAGTTGTTGAAACTGGAGTTAAAGGGGGAGATAACTATATACAGTACATTCGCTCACTGGGAGGAACTTGTTCGGAAGGCAGTTGGTCGTGCGCCAAAATTCCTACGCTGTTGTGGTTTCTTGTTGACAGGACCACCCTCGACAGAGTGCCTTAAGTTTGGAAAAGGTTTTTAAGATAATTTTTTTAAAAGTTCTTCTTGAATGTCCTTAAGTCATTTTGAAGAGTTCGCTTCTTTAAAATTCTGTTACTGCATACATGTTTAATGGACTGAGTGAGCAAAAATAGTAACTATTTGTTTCCGTCTCTTGTATGCTATGCATGTAATTCATTCTTTTCTGATTACGTTTTTGTGGGTGCATGGGTCTCAGATACATGCGTATATTTGAATCAGAAGATGACGTGTACTAAATTACCAATTTTCTTCGATCAAAAGATATGTCAAGATACGTGATATTTGTAAGATGGAAGACTGCATGTAGATTGCGTAATATAGATTGTGCTTCATGGGCCTAGAAAAGAGAGTCTTGGTGAACGAGACACGCAATACGTAATCACCGCAATGCTTATGATGTAACTTTAAATTTAAGTTGTGTATCGACAAAGATGTATATGGCGCTAAAAGAAATTTAAATTTTAAATTGTATGAGTTGGGCAAGAAGTAGTCGTCGATCTTGTTACTGGAATTCTCGATTGTATATACATGTTACATTTATAAACTCTGAACGTTCTCGACTACTTCATACAATTCAGTTTTTCTGCTTTAACAGAATATGAGATTTTTTTAATAGCTTATCAATTTCATCATTATATATATATATATATATATATATATATATATATATATATATATATATATATATATATATATTCTACTGTAATTTTGTTCGTACGACGCTGTATGCATGTCTTTTGGTTCTTCACTATATTGAATAAATTTCTTATTCCCAACCATAACAATGCAAATATATTGAATGAATGAGGTCATATGACGTTGATTTGTATGTTTAAATTAGTATTCAATTCACTGCCTTGGACTTCTTAGCATAAAAAAACAGCATTTTGTTGCATAATATGACATTAAGCTATCCAGTATAGGGACTATACGCTGTTAACTATGTTGAAACTGTCGGAATACGAGTTGAGTCCAATAGCAGAAAGCTTAGATTTCAGATAAAAATACTTTCTTTGCTTTACCAAATGTTTTGACTTTGCAAACTGTTAATGATTCCGATTTTCGTCAAGCCAGAGACAAAAGGGACGAGTGTGAACGGATGTGACAGTCTTAACATAGGGGAGCTAATATAAATTAATTTTAGTGATCTGAAAACTCATTACGCTTCTATAAGTAATTTAGTTAACTGAAAACTCATTACGCTTCTATAAGTAATTTAGTTAACTGAAAACTCATTACGCTTATATAAGTAGTTTAGTCATCTGAAAACTCATTACGCTTATATAATTAATATTATCTAAATCATCGATAGTTTGAATCATTTCAGTGCAGGGATTATGATGGCTGAGAGGCCTGTCCTAGCAGGAATCTCCCGTTGGCAAAATTTTGCCAAGACACACCAAGAAGGGCAGATGATTAACCCCTTTCATGACTATGAAGATGCACGTGTTCGGGCTAGACTGATCAACCCCGACCTGATGGCCGATGACTACGGTATGCCCGTGCAAGGCTCTCTGACCTACATACGAGGCCAGAAAGCGGGAGAACATATCACTGGTGAAGTTATCGAGCTCTGCAAGAATATTGTTGAAGTGGGAGACAGACACGAGAATGGACAGTACACTGTCACTTTTGGAAAGTTGTTCAAAACATACGAAGCAATATCAAATAAGGTTGTTGGTATGCTAATGCGGGCAAGGAAACACAAGTTAGTTCATTTTGAGGGAGAGATGCTTTACCAAGGGAGAGACGAGGATGTTGTGATTACATTGTTCAAGGCACCAGAGGAAGACGAGCGGATAAATGCAAAATACTGGAAAAGGAAGAAATTAGAGTTACAGGCACAGGAACCGGAGTAAAAAATATCATATAAAAATATTGTTTAGTTTTAGAAATGTAATAGCTTAATTATAGTTTGGTTGCCACGCGCAAAATGTTATAAATTGAAGCGCACAAGACATATCATGGAAACTCCGTTGAAATAGAGTTTACATTTTCCTCATTGTACGTGCAAAATTTGGATAGTTTGTACTTCAATCTTAATTTTACGATTCTTTGCGTGCAGATAGGATCCGTGTCTGCATAATAAAATGGTGATAGTTTTGGGGTTTCTTCGTTCCGGGATTCCAATTCTGACACTCGACGACCTTTCTATGAGGACATAATGACGAAAATTCCATCTATGAATACTGAAAGCACTGCTGATTAACACTGATGTAAAATACCATAAATGATGCTACTTAAAAAGCCATTGCAAATCGGTGACTTTGAATGTAAGTTTATGTGTGTGCAATATGGATTATAAGATCTCTCAGACAGAATCTGAAATGTTTAAAATCAACGCTATGTCTGCATCGATTCCAAAACTACTATACAGTAAGTTCGTTATTGTTTTAAAAATTGGTTTGAAGCAAATGCTTCGAATAAATTTCATTGCAACAAGAAGACAATTGCAAGATCTGGGAGATTTCCGTGTTTTTCGAAGACGATGCGAAGGACAAAGATAATCATATCTAAGCACAATTTTTGGTGCCTTATTTATTTTTTGCAGTTGCAAATACATGATTTTGTTTGCAGGGGTACATTTTGAGACGTGTGCGATTCCATTATAAGCTTCCGCGGTGTAAATTATAATAATCAAACTAGAGAAAAAAGGGTTCGCTTACACTCCCTGAACCTCATCACCCACCCATCCCACTACACTCCAAGGAGGGGGGGGGGGCTTCTTAGTCTCTAAATCCGTCACTGCCTTGTAGCAAAATTTTTCTTCTTAAAAGATTATGCACCTTGTTACAATTTTTGGGTTTTGGAAATTGTATAAACGAAAATAAAATTCCTGGTAATAAATTTTGATATGTTTCCTATGACTAGTTTGTGAATACTATAGCAAAGGGGATTGCTCTTCTTAATTCGCTGTTATCAAATCTCATTTATAGATAAAGAAGAAAAAAAACAAACACTTGTACTTGATATTACGTACATTTTTTTAAAAAGTGTCCTGATTAAATCAGCTCTACTTTGATGAAAATAATATGCAAATGAAAACAAACGTAATCAAATGCCGTTTTAAATTTTTTTGGAAATGCCACTATTCAGATCCGTAACAGTCAGCAAGAGAATATATACCTCCCTCAGTCTGATATATTAAAATGAATAATTTAAATAAATTATTCTTCTCAAATTTTAACTTAATACAATTGAAAATTATTTGACAGACTGATTTTACAACAGAAATGGAGACTTTCGTCCCAAAATCTCTATTTATATAGTCACCTGATCTATGACGCAACATAATGCCCTTGAATTCCTTAGATGTGGGTCATTTCTAATGGAAAATTCCATCCAACTGTCAAAACGTTTTCTTCCCGAACAGTGTAAGCTCGAAAAGAAGGTTAGGCCCTAAACGTAACCCTTAAAAAGCATAAAAAAACCCAGGTAGGCACAACCCTGAACATAACAAAATTCAAGTACGCAATATAAATTCGATATACATAACATTATCTGTTATGACACCAATCTGGACATACCTTTTATTCACAATCAAATTGTCAACACGTTTTCTTCCAGAATATTCTAAGTTCGTAAAGAATATTAGACCCTAAACTCAAATCTTAAATATCTTTACAAGATTCAGGTAGGCACAACCCTGAACATGACAAAAGTCAAGTACGCAAAATAAATTAAATATACATAACATTATTATGATGACACCAATCTGGACACATATTTTATTCCAAAGATATGGTACTTTTCATCTTTGTAGCTGTAATGACCATCACTTCAATCAAATATAATCAACATGACTCCATGTTTAATTTTCTTAATCTCAGTTGCTCTAACGGGATTATTGCAGTTTCTATCAACGTATCCACTTCCAATAACTATTTCATCCATATCGTGACATGCAGTGCTGAAAGACTGGTAGAAAATACACGCAACTATCTCGTGACTTGCCCTTGATGATTTACTTTGGTAGATGGATTCCACTGTTACCAGTACCTACCAGCAGATATGTTCAATTTAAACCGACGGATTATAACCTGTACAAGATGTGCTGCAGAAACTAATCGCGTGTACCAAATTACCATTTGTCCCTGACATCTGAACCCAAGACCACCTAAACAAAAGGGATTTTTGCTTCCCTAGTCGTTGTGGGGTGCGGGTTCAAATCCTGCACAGACTAAACACGGGCTGACTGCCTTTGTGTGTTCCTAAGTAAGGCACTTTACTCCAGTTGCTTCTGCACAATATAACCTTCATGTGTTGATATGCTATCAAACAATGATCAGTCAGTAAATTGCCTATTATAGCAATGATCCAAAGTCTGAAGGCGATTTACAAGTTCAGAGTAAAGTTTTGCCAAAGAAATCAATGCGTGAACATACGGCGAATCGGTAGTGTAGGACTTGGATGATAGTTGGCGGGGGTCTTGATACCAAAAGTAAAGAAAGGCAAATTTCTTCAGAAATAATATCTTTAATGTAAAGAAATACAGGCTCATAAATAAGTGACGTTGACTAGTTTCACTGCAGTGGAGTAAAACCTGCCGGATTGTAATCCTGACACCTGTGTTGTAATACGGCCAAGAATTTGAACCTTTCTCCCATCTGATCTGGACTCGTAAGCACCTTATACCCGGATATCAAATCCTTCCGCGCTTCCAATGTAGCATTCTGAAGCAGCATCTGTACATAGGAAAATGTAACGTAAACATACTAGTTTTTTGATCACAGATCCAAGTCATAATAGATGAATTTATAGAGAAGTGATTTTGTAGATTTACGTTCGCTCCAATTTTGAACAATTTTCATATCGAGATCATCATTTAAAAATTATATTTATATGATGTTGTGTATATTTAATTGCGTGTCTAACGTGTTTCCAAGACTGTAAGTTAGACAATGTGAACAGGATGCTTATATGATTAATTTCCGTCCATGATCGTATAATATAAATATGTTGTTTACAAAGCATTCTGGTTTACAACATTCCAGGCACAAATTTATTTACAATGGATTGGAATTTTCAATTGAAATGACTCACATTTAGATCAAGTGAAAATGTGTATAAACAGGGACTTTATAGACACACAATTCATTCCTGTTTTGGTCAGTCTGTGGGACTCCTTTTTATCAGAATCAACAATTGTGTTCAGACATAATTCGAGAGGAAGTATTTATTTAAATTATTTATTGGAATTACTAAGTGCTCATTGACTTTGGATTAACACATCATTTTGTAATTTTTGTGAACTCATTCACGGGCATTCTGAATTGCATCATTGCAGTACTTCAGGTCATTCAAGACTATTAGAATGTATTCGGAACATTCTATATTTCTTGACCTGTGATACACATTTACAGTTATTTGGGATTTTAATTTACAATACTGTCTCGTGAATTTTCACTTTGTACTGTAGAGAAATAAATTGCTTGTTGAATTTACTTTTCTTTCTGTTACATATTCTAAGACCTAGAGTTATAATATTATACCATTTATAATAATGTTAGAACATAACGTCAACCACGTTGAGAAGTTGACGAGTAGTACGCTATCTGGCGTTCGACGCCTCAATTAAAGTATTAACAAACGATTCAAGCAAATGAATGCACCTGCAGGGTCCAACCCATGTACCTTCGACGTCATCCTCATCTTGTAAGTCTGACAGTATGTAGATACGTCTTGTGTTAAGTAAAAAAATGCGTGAAATTCTGTTTTTATCTAAGCTGCTGTGTCTGCCAACTGGTGGAATTTAAACAAATGACGTCAATACCGACAAAAAAAGCAATGTTTTAGTATCCCACGTCATAGCATTGTGGCTGTCTTACTCTTAGGCTGACAAAACCCCTTCCAGATAAACAAATTGTGCATCCAAATTGCTAGGAATATATGCATGGCTACAATACATGATAAAGCGATAATCAACTGAACTCTTCATAAGCAACAAACAAAACAAAACAAACAAAAACAAAACAAAACACAACCCCCTCCAAAATAAAACAACAAAAATAATAAAATGTGTTAAGTTGGGTGACCTTTTTGAATAAAAAATAAGTAAGGTTCAGTATGATAGATACAAGAAAAACCAATGTGCCGACAGATCACGGTGTATCCTGTCCATCGTACTTAAATTTCAAGCGAACCGTGTAGAAAATAATCTGCCGGCGCATCAGGCTACGGCTGAACAGGGTCTACGCTGTTCTCTCTCAGTGTGTCTTTAGGTTAATACGGATGATATTTCTTGCACACAGGGTCCAAAATAACTTCAAATTCTTGGACTGATTTTTTTTCGTCAATTAAAAAAAATCAATAAACAGCAAAACATGCTCATGGGTAACTAAGCAACATCACTTATTAGAGACAAAAAATTATTCAGACATAAACCTGTTATCACAGCAAGATGCCGTTATTTGACTACAAAGCAGCGGTGGATGAACTTGTTGATGGGGAATGCGATATGAAGAATACAATAAACGATTCAAGCAACGTTTCGGTCCAACGAGCCGAGCATACACATTTTATTACCGTAGAAATCTGCCTAATAACTTAAAACTACCGAGGCACGTATCGATATACATGTATGCGTTGTTTGTACTGAATCAGACTGAGGAAGCTGAATAAAGGAACTTACCTCTGCGAAATATGCACTCATCAGAAAAATGGTACAAGCCAGTCTGACAAGCTCTGATCTCTTGCCAATTAGCGCACTCTTAAGAGCTTTAGAGGAATTTCGCGAGTGAACTTTAATATAAACGAGAGCAAGAGAAAAGGCGAAGGGACATAGATCTAGCGATATTGTGGATGTAAGTATAATATTTTTCATATAATATGTCATTAACATGAAAACGTTTGCTAAAGTGGGATGAAACTTATGAACTGTGAGAGATGCTTATTGTCTGTACCGGGGCTCCAATGATGATGATGATGATGATGATGATGATGATGATATTAATGTATTGTAGAAGCTACAACTGGAAAAACTGAAATAACAATATTCAAGAAAATTAATCTGTAAATTCGTTTTCCTTTTTCCACCTAATATTTCATGAATAGGATTTACCCATGATGCAAAGCCTTTAGCTGCAACTGCCGACAATACACTTTTTGTTTTTCCTTTTGGTTGAACACAAACAACTGAAAAAACCATATCGAATTTGAAGTATCATAGATCAAATGTTGTATATTCGAAGTAAGCTACCATTAGCTTACTAAAACTGGTAGGGTAGATAAATAAATTTGTTTGTTTTTGTTTTTCCATACACCATGTGCATCAAATCGTATAGTTTCAGTACATATAACTCCGGAATCCAAAGCGTTGGAGAAAGCGATAGAAACTACCAGCACACATACAAGCACTTTTTGCATGGAAATAATACGATTCTTGTTAACTATGTACATGATAAAGGAAAATGTAATATTGTTTGGTGTATGTAATTATAATATTGCTTGGTGTATATGGTGTGACATTATTATATGACAGACATATGAAGTGATGAACTATCTCTTACAGCTCACATAATGCCAAAGTGTATTTGTGTATGTAAGAACGCTGGAACGTTGTTGTTGATTCGTTTGCAATCATTTGCAATGTACATCGTGTTTTGCAGTCTATGTCATAATACTCGAAAAGACGAAGGTGATACAGTCAATCAGGACGTTCAATATCTCCCAAGATCTTTTTAAATATTACCTCCAATTTTCGACGTATGATCGTCGGTTGGAAGGTTTTCTTGGCACTTTTAACACATTACTGGATATATCACGCCGAAGAAATGAGAGCAAAGTTCATACTAAGGACACACTAAGTCAGCCAACTCGAACTGGCCGGGGTGGGTGGGTGTATAAAACTCACGACCCTTGGATTCCGACTCCAATGTTCTAGCAACTCAGTTAACGCTCTGGCTGTAGAAGAAATTCATATTAGAAACCACTTTAAATACACTTTAGATAGGAGGAGACAAAAGACCTTGTATATTTTCAGTTTGACTGATACTTCTTAAGCAATGCTTTCATATTTGTTGTTGTTGTTGTTACAAAAAAGGTGGGAAGATATTCCTGTACAATATGAAGTCACATTTATAATGGACCATTTTTCGGTGGTGGAATTTCATTACTTGTCAACTCATTTTAAAGAGATGGCGAGAGGTTATTACTAAAATGAACAGCTGCGACATTTTTTTTTCTCAGATACTATTTGATGGAGTTATATTCAACATTTATGCTACTATGTATGTTTATTGCACAAGCTAAAACAATATTAGCTTCAAAATTAAAATAATTAGTTTACGACAAACGCCACTAATTCAGCTCTTCTGGCCAAGAGAAAAACATATTGCTCTTATTAGGTCTGTTGGTGTACTAGTTAAATTCTAACTGATGAATACTAACAGAAGTTGGTTAAATTTGGGCTGTAACGACTTTCCAAAAATAAACGTTGATGGTTCAAGTAGGAACGGTAACAAAACATGGCAACCGGTTAATCGGCCTCACGCCCCAGCCCTTCTCCCCTGATTGGAACTGATTACTGCATGGAATTCCGGACGGAATGGCAAAACAATTAAAGGTGGAACGAGCTCCTTGTCAGCATTTTTATTGGTTTTAGAAACTGTACGCTTTAATTATGCTGTAAGTCATGCCAGTTTACGGTCTGTACATGAGATGTTTTCGACTGCAATTAATCAATTATGGTTCGAGTAATATCTTACGGGTAAAGGCATTTACTAACCATTTCATCCCCGGTTTAAAACAAGTTTACCCGATCGTTTTGAAAGTCTGAATGGCATGCGGCGAAATGGAGTACAAAACTCATTCTTCAACCTTTTCTCAGGATTAGCCGGTACCTACTTGATGTGTTGATACAAGTCTTGAGGTTAAGTGCCTTGCTGTAGTGCACTGCAGCGGTATTTTACTCACAGCCGGCCTTCAACTCTCAACCTTATCAATTTTTATTCTTAATACCCATGATAAGGACACTAACCTTACCGTGTATATTATCCCGAGAAAGTGTTGATGAATGAGAGTCCAGAGAGAGAGGAGGGGAGAGAGAGAGGTTGATCGTTTATTTTTTCAAGAGTATTCGCATTATTATGGATACTCTTTAGGTAGACACATTATACTTTCAAAAATACTTTTGTAAATAAACAATTTGGCGTTCTCATCATGCCATTTGCTCATTGTTTAAAGGGCGAGCTATAAACAAGGTAACGTCCCTTTACAACACTTGTATATAAAAACAAAGTTTTAAGCCTGAAGAAATCAATAAAAATCCTTCAGTTTCCTATTTAAAAAATGACAATTGCATTCAATAAAGATTTGAAAGTAGGTCAATATAATGAAACAATTAAAAAAATGGTAGATACAAATTAAAACAACCAATATTGCTTTCCTATCGACATGTTATAAAAATGTGTCAGTATATTAACACAATGTAGAATGAATCTTGTTTAAATTTATCATGAATCTCGAATAATTAGTTAAAACTGTTAAAGTGTTAAAGTCTGGTTGCGGAGTTCGCATATATATATATGTATGATCAAACATTCCTACATACGCAGAGCGACACTTGAAAATATCCATGTGTCTTCCAGATATGAGTGCTTCATGTAAAATTTTGGTCAAGAAATAATTTGAAATTAACTGTAATTGAAATATTTGTACATCTGACCTTTGTCCTCTCCCAGAGACCCCAGGGTTTGGAGTAATAAATTACACTCCACTTACATTTGCATAGCACAGGGGTATCATAACTAAAAACTTTTCGCAAATGTCCAAAAAAAAGGATTAGAAGGATATATTACAACGAACAGACAGACGGACAGAGAACTATCCGGCTGGGTTGATTTTTACCGGGTCGGGTTTCTCCACTCCCGCTGTGTCCGGTTTCCCCACGCACCTACCCACCCGCACCATCTCACACCTCCAATTCTGTCAACCATAAAACGGTTTTGTTTTGTTGTTTTGTTTGTTTGTTTGGAGGGAGGGAGGTTTGGGGGGGGTCTTTTTATTTTATTACCGATGTCCAGAAAGGGGGAGAGGACCTGGCAAGATAAGATTTTTTTTCTAAAACCCGGCCAGTCCGGGTATTTCGGATAGTGTAAAACCCCGCCGGGGTCGGGTACCCATCCATCCCAAGTGATAATATATTTTATTAACCTGGATTTTATGACATCCATTGTCGATCCTGAACTAATAAACAAATAGTCAACAATAGTTATATTTCTTAGTTTATTATATCATGGAACTAATCCACGTTTAAGTGCTTTTACTCATTAATTTTAACGTTAGATTAATTATCTGGGAGTTATTTTATCGTGAAAGTTTGTTAATTAAAATAGCAAGTTAACACTGTATCAAATCATATTTGATCGGGTTGAGTAAATTCATAAGTGGCACGTGGTCTGGTAGTTTAATTAACTGAAATGAAAATAACAGGGACGATCATCTCACAACTGCCAATGGAGGTGTGGTTATAACATCGATTGAAATCCAAACATATTTTCACAGATTATGGAGTTTAAAAACCTAAATCAGGATCATAAAGTTATCATTTTGAAAGCTTGACTGGAGTAATAAAAAAAATGTAGAAAGTTACTTTGGTCTAGACCTGAAGGTAAAAGAGGGCTAATTATACATGAACTATAAGCTCAACCTGTCGATTATATTAATGGCATCCTAGAAAAATATATTTCAAATAACTATTATCCTTTCAATAACACACACACACACACACACACACACACACACACACACACACATATATATATATATATATATATATATATATATATATATATATATATATATATATATATATATATTCCACATACATTAAAAATAACATGGCATTTAAAGTGTCGGTATAAAGCAATTTGATATACCAATACTATTGGCATATCAAATTATGATCCGCCCATGGCGCAATAATACGCCTATATAAACAGATATATAGATACCGTCTGCAGTTAGTGCTAGATGAATGATGAATTTCCACATTAATCATTAGTGACGTATGACAATAGCGATAAAAAGTATTAATAATCCTCTTTTTCTAAATGGATTTAACATGGTACACATTTTCGTCACAATCCTTTCTTATTTCTGTTCCC
>JAECUM010055601.1:0-15832 GCA_016617855.1 Megalonaias nervosa | reverse complement strand
ACTTTGACAAGGTATTAAATGTAGTATTAGCATGAGATATATTCCTTGTCGTGGTTGCTGTAGTAGTAGTAATAGAAGCAGTAGTAGTAGTAGTAGTAGTGTTTGTAATGTTTCATGGTGGTGATGATAGTGGTACTAGTAACATAAGCATTAATGCCAGTTGCAGGGTTTTGTCATCTTGGTTAAGATGGACGAAACATGTTGTGGGGAGATTGTTATTCGAAATCTTTTTCTGTTTCAACAAATTTGGGAAAATCATCAAATATCTGCGTCAAAAGACAAATAATAACACATTTGTTTAAAGATAAAGTGCGGCCTGATCTATGAAAATATAATAAAGATTTCACAGTTCTTGTTAAATTGCTTTCAATTCAAGATATCGGGCATATATTTCCAATGATGACTACGAGTTCGTTTCTTTTCTCATTTATAAATGTACACCCGTAAAAGGAGACCCAAACATGCACTGAATGAAGCGCACTCTATATTCTCAGCTCTTCCATTGGATATAATGTAGTATAGCTATGAGTAGTAATTCATTTGAGTGTCACTTATATAGAGATTTCAGGATTCCTTATAAGATAGGTACTGTTGGAAAAGACCAAATATGTTTACATTTATTGATACCTAAATTCCGAAAGTAGCACCGTTATACATAACGTAGGTGTTCATACATTTAAGGATTTTAAAATATATATAGAAACTGATATTTGATGAAGATTTTGGTTGATGCTTTATGGGAACCAAAGTAAGTTATTTAGTGCCGTAGCAATTGGAGTAAAGTATCTTGCACCAGTGTTGCATGGTAGGATACACAAACCAAACGTTACCTACTGAACCACCGCGTTTGATGAAGATGACGACTACGGCGAGAATGACGATGGCAATTATTATCAATTTATCGTTATTATTATTATTCCTAAATAGGCTTGATTTTTATTACAAAATGAATAGATGTGAATTTCTGGTTCCTTTCTGACTTTGTTCTCTCCCAAATCCTCTTCCACAGAAGAATGAGTAAATACATCTCTGGTTGAAAGGGGGGGGGGCGGGGGGGGGGGCGAGGCGTACATTTCGTAGGTGTCTGTGCGAATGAAACTTTTTCTTTGGTATGATTGTCACTCAGTTTATACAGTTATGGTATATTGCGGTTCCTTCAAGTTACTACATATCCATTTAATCTTACAGGATTGATATCGTGTTTGATATCGCTGTTGAATCCGTATTTCGGTAACAGACCCAGATTAGAACCACTTGGCGCCCGCGCGTATATATTTCTAGACGCAGTGAATCAAAATTTTATAAATCCCACTTTGCTTTGAATTTCGCTCACACAGCTACAAATATTTACAATGCATACAAATAGGGTATGTAAGAAATACGGAACCTATTTCTTATTTTGTAACGAGTGGGGTTGGGGTGAGAACTCGTTTGTTATGTCATATGAATACGCCTCGGCCTGATGGACTCGAGGTATCCCTATGCCGTATCAAACTCGTTCTTTCCGCCGACTGTGAATAAAGCACATGCGCAGTTTGTTATTAAAGGTTTATTTTCGGTTATCGTTTTTTAGTGAAAATTCGAAGGGGGGGGGGGATGTTATTTACTTTTAACTCTTAAGCTTCCAGTCGCATTCTATTAATAGTAATGATGATAGGTCACACGAATACGTGTCAGACCAAGTATCCAAGCACATGTCAGTGAGTCAGACCATAAGAGATAGCACTGATAAGGTTGAGTATAAAGTTTGTGAAAACCCTCTTTGAAGTCAATTTACCTCTGTTTTGCGGCGAACAGGTAAGGAAACACATGCTTACACTGAAGTCATACAAAGCACGTCACATGATTGTATGGCTTGTGTGTGTGTGTGTATATATATATATATATATATATATATATATATATATATATATATATATATATGACACAAAAATAATCCGTTATTTTGAAGTCACATACGCAGTTCACAAGTACGCGAGGCTTGTATAAATACCGTAAACGTATGTATTCCGGCAGCCAGTGAATGTTCAAATCTGGAAAAGGTAACTGTACGTGAGCTTTGTTAATCGTTTGTAAATCTCACTTGAATGATCATGCTTACCACGTCAAGGTACAAGCGTACAATAGATGTGATTATCTTAGGGCAAGACCTCTTAAAGTTGTTGATACATGCATTTAAAAAATCAGACGCTGAGTGGTGTAATATGTTCCGAGCCGCAATATAGTAATGCTGGAACAAAAATAGTTTTTCACTCGATCATTGGCTGACCACTCTGGCGATCTTGCTTGTTGTCATGTAACGTCATTGTGCCCACCAACGTGCAAACGAGGTATATTCTCGTGTAAACAAATATTAAAATGGTGGACACGCGTGCTGAGTATAGCTTCTATGCAGCAGAAGCAGATCACCAATTTCATGAGATTTTTTCAACATTAAAAATTACGTAAATTTATATTCTTATTAGTTTCAGATCTTCAGTAACAATGCTACTGCGTATCGTGTTGGCTCTTATATCGGTTGTCACAGTGATGGGCGAAGGATGCTGTCCCCCTGATGTTTGGGAGGGGTTTGAAGGTCTTCTGGCCGGCTCGGTACAGAGCGGAAAAACACACCTAACCAAGGTTAGTTTTAATTTGTAAAATGTTTTCTTTCACATACTCGCTGACTTGTTAACCATTATTGTTGTCGTTGCCTTCGCTGCTTATGATAGTATGTAATTATTGCAGTTGATGATATTTTTGCTGTCGTTAATAATAAGAATAGAAGAAGAAGAATAGGTCAAAAGAAAATTTGACATGTTCAGTGCTTAGCACCAAATGAAACAAGAAACAAAAAGAACAAAACAAGCAAAGAAAAGAATGCCTATAACTAAAGCTCTATTATTAATTTTTTCTTCCCTCCAACATTTGCCATCACATAAGAATAAGATATTAATAAATATATCAATTGAAAGGAAAACATTTTGGTTATAAACGTTGTCATAATGATTATCATCATGTCACACGGACGCTTATTATCTAATGTTTCTATAATTTAGGGTGGACTCATGGTGCATCTGAATAACACCGGGAAGATCATTGCTATTGAGGAAGATTTATTTGTTGATGATCACGAGATAAAGCTGAAATTAATTCAGGACTACAACAGGGTACGTTTACAATAAAATTAAAGAACTAAACGTCGATGTCATCGCAAAGGTCTCCACTATATCTAATCTTATTAATCCACCGCAGTAAACCCAAATCCCGCTCAAACAGAGTAACATAACTTCCTATCAATTGGTGAAGCAAAGCTTCCGGTGGCAGAGAAAGAAATTATTCCCGGTTTCATGGATGTACACACGGACTGACGGAAGGACACACTGAATTTGGACTATATCGGCGAGACATTTCATTATTGGGGATGATGTTTGGGGTGGGGATATTTTTGTTTCCAGAGGCTAAATTCTCTCACTTCGTGCAGTTCTTTACTAACTCCTTAATTGGGGTAGTAAATATTTTCATTCGATCTTGAATGACTAGAGTGTTTGAATTTTTCTTTAGTAAAGAGAGGTTATAAGTCAATTAGTTCTATACCCAACTGTGCACAATTCAAATAACAGATACTTTACTTGCATGAAATAGTTAGGAGAAAGAAAACTGTACTAACATTCAATTTTAGGGAACGGAGTATATGATTCTGGATGGAAGGTGTACCAAGAAAACGCTTGAACCATGGAAGCCAAAATGCATTCCAGGTAGGATCCTCTAATTAACTAATTAAAATTTGTTTGTTCAATCAATACAATGTAATACGTAATTTTTGTAGAACGTACGAAGGATGGAAAATCAGAACATAACTGCTTAACAATCAGCCAATTGCTCTCGTCAAAATCATATATTCCCCATACCAGATTACCAGAAGTGAAATGATCTCTCTCTCTCTCTCTCTCTCTCTCTCTCTCTCTCTCTCTCTCTCTCTCTCTCTCTCTTCCATCCGAGCAATGTAGAACAGGCGCTAGCGCTATGCGTTCTGCCACATGACGCTTGTCGTAAGGTGACTAGTAGAGGAATACTCTGTTTGCTTCGTCCGGTGATAAAGTTCCGTCCGGCGAGGTTTTTGAATGTATAAAGAGTGCATTTTTACATGGATAAACGTTTGCTTTCCATTTTGCCATTTTCCTTTTGTCTTTGTGTTGTATGCCTTGGGGAAAGGGGCACGATCTATGTTGGGGGAAGGGAGCTTTTCCAGCATCTTTGCATTTTGTGTTGTTACATTGTGCATCCTTACGTCCGTTTGGAGAGGTTTGTCTTCTTGCTGATTTGGTTAAGGTTTTTATACTTACCATTTTTGCTTTATAGCCATAGCACGAAACTGCATAGCCAGGATTATACTGATGTGCCCTTAAACCCTATCCATACATTCATACATACCAACATGCATACATGCACTCGCGTCTTTCTTTCTTTATATATTTACTTACTTACAGACGATGCCCAGGTCGTGCAGAACACCTATTTCGGTGCTGGATCTGCGATGGTGGCGGTGAAAACATACAGTTTCATAGACAAAGGTTTACAAGTGTATGCCACAGCGACCGTCAGCGGTTGTATCCCGATTGTGGAGGCCGTGTCAGGCACAACGGCTGAGGGAGGTAACTCTTTGTTTCTTTACTTTGTATTCAAATCACCGAGACAAATTCAGTGACTTAGTGAATGATAGATTTAATTTTATCAGCGGTGGATCTAGGGACGCGAGTGAGTGGAGCTGACACTGTTCTCTCTCTCTCCCACATCCCTCTCCGCACACCCCTTCCAGAAAAATAAAGAATTAGCGTCAAACAACTTGAATGTTTCTGAGAGCAAATAATGTCAAGAACAATGCCTAATGTCTTTCACGTTTGTTTAATCAACATGTCCATCATTATCTACATCAGTAACTAAACAACAAACACGATACCAACATTAACAAGACAACAATACCAATAATAACAACAACAACAAAAATAAATAAATAAATAAATAAATAATAATAATAATAATAATAATAATAATAATAATAATAACCTAACGTGAGATTCTAAAAAGGATAGGAATGACATTAAAACCAGACATGCTGCTAAATGACCTTCTTCCAATCAACAAGGATACTGCAGTGGATCATTTAAATCAAAGGTTACGGAAAGTGGTCCCATATCAGATAAACAAATCAAAACGAAACCTAGTAAAAACGCCTTCTGTAATAATAATACCAATAAATAACAGCAGTTACATAGACAATAAGGAAAGTACGACAAATGTATTTCCACAGTTAAACAGATAAACAGTATATTTGTGTTGAATCGTGAAAGTGTAAACGTAATTTTATAAAGCAACGTGTAGGTAGACATGGGGTTGCCATCTTGATGACCATTATGCCCGACTGTGAAGTTGTTGTTAAATATTTGGAAAGGAAAACAGACCGATTTTATCGATCAGGCTTCATTTAAAATTTATTAATCACTTAAAAAGAGAGATCACACAATTCCGTGGACATGATCTTTTTCAAAAGTGCTCTTTGTCAAACCATAAACGAAATATCAAGAAAGTACTTTGTTTAAACGATATTTTCTTAAACGTTTCAAAAACATTCAAACCTTGAATTGATTCATCATGCTTCATACAAAATTTATATATCATCAAATGAAATGGTTCCTTGAATTTGTTTTCTTCCATTTCTTACCAGTAGAAATATGCATTTTAGTTTATAAAAATGTCTGAGTAATTTATCAGAAGATATCTTCCTAGAATCTTTTAGTAAGTGTTTCATGCGGCAAATATGTGTTAGATTGAGAGAGAGAGAGAGAGAGAGAGAGAGAGAGAGAGAGAGAGAGAGCACTTTTTTGGGACAAATCCGAAATGGAAGTTATCGCACTTTTATTTTCTAATTGCATATTTTGCGTCATTCCAGTTTCAACTGTGGATGTGGTAGAGTTTTCTGGTATCACGCCAGGCATAAAGGATCCATCCGTATTCAACATTCCAACAATTTGCAATTCTGTGGTGAGTGTTAGACATTTCTTGCTAAATCATTAGGAGTTTGGCTGTGTTTTAGCAGTGCACTAACCCAGAATAAGTTGCTTTTAAACCGTTGGTCGGCCTTAGGGGTGACCTCGTTTTCGTGTGACGTTCTTGTTCCAACCAAAGCTTTTTATGTAAGCTTTATACTCCGATCAACAGGTGGAATCTTGCGAACAAATGGGCCTCCATATTTACTATTAGTTAATGTATGAATTAATTATCTTTTATTTGCATTAAGCTGACTGGCCATCAGCATGTATATATATACATTTAAGTTTATTATGAAAATTGATGTTGGCACGTTTGATCCATACAATGAAATAAGCCTATCTCATGTAGAAATATTCTATCAAATATTACGGATATACAAATGCTCACATTACCATTCACATTACTACATTCATAAACATATCGTGTTTTTTCAGTGGGTGGGGAGGTAGCGTAAATTGTTTCAACACTTCAAAACATGATAGACTATATACGGCGACCAGTATATCAGGTGGTGGAAGAACCCGGCGAGACCCTGGGAAGAACCATCTCCACGCGGAAAATTCCTGGCAAGCATTCTCACACAACCGCGTCGGATGAGCCGAAATTCGAAACCACAGTGACAGACATGAGATGTGAGTGATTTGAAAAGGCGAGCACCTTAGACTATTCGGTCATCCGCGACCCCACGTGAATAAATACACTAACAGATGATATATGTTGATACATATAACCATACAAATGCACAAACATAAACTTAAACATGCATACCTACATGCATATATACATCTAGTATGCTTAAAAAGTAAGTTTACAACAAGTTAATGCGTGGACTGTAAAATATATCGGAATAAGTTTCTTTGAGTCGCTTATATATTAAGAACTTTTAGGCAGAAGACAGGTAAACCGTCATCTATATATAAGCAATATTCCAAATGTTTTTATTACAAGTATCATACAAATTTTGTATATGAGATAAGATAGATGGTAATTCCTGTATTAAACAATGAAATGGAGATGAAATTTAAACTAACAGTGAACGTAAAACTAAATTCTTAATAACAGTTGGTAATTAATTAAGTAAATGATGCAGTTGTATGGAATTCTAAAGTAGCATTGATCACAATATTACGTTTCATTAGTGTTCTATGAATATAACTTCCCATATTTATAACCTTGGTAGATTTCATGAAATTGAGTAATTTAATAAATTTCGGCATACTTGAGCCTTTCCAAAAATAAGAGTTTATATTCTTCTTTCTTGGCGGCTGTTTGATTTAGTGGGGTACATTATGGTATCTTCCATATCTCCGATTCTATGCAAAGTATGGGCTGACATACTGACTTTGAAATGCATCAGCTAGCTAGCAAAGATAAGAAAACACTTTATGTTTCTAACAGTTTGATTTATGGAAACTACCCGACTATTTAATAAATCCCCGACAAATGATGCTCAATTTCACATAGGACGGCTTTCTAGGTCAGTAAACCTTAAGTTATACATGTTTTCTATTATCCAAGAAGACAAGCTTAGTTCAATATTTCAAAATGCGGTATTATCTTCTGAAAAGGGTGTCCTCCCACACTCACTATAAATAAAATTATTTTGGGTGGATACCTTTTATAGCCGCAAGAAGATTTCTGGATACGTGTAAATGCAACGCTCAGCAACAGTTCCATAATTAAGAACATGAGAAATTGGTGTGTCAAAAATTTCACGTTTTACCTTTTGAGGTACATTTCCAAATGTGTACAAATATTTATTGCCAATAATGCTTTTAAAGCTTTTGCGACTCAGGTTTGCTGAACAAGTGTAAAAGAAGCCCTTGCTGCAATCACAATTCAAGGAATACATATTTATGAACAACCATTAACTCTAAACCTTTATAGTGGAATAAATCATCATCTACCATACTTCCTCCTGTATGGAATGAACATTTATTTGGTTTTGTTGTTTCTTAACTTTAAGGAGCCACTTGTGAAATTATGTACTAAGAGCACTTAGGCCACTTTTCTCACCTTTTTGGACTCTGAAAATATAACTAGATCATCTGCGTATAAAATCATAAACAGTTAGAGCATTACTTATGTCAACACTTTGAACACTACTGTTAATATGCTCCTCAAAGTAATTAAGGATGTCAAACATTCCCCCGTTACACATACAGATTCTTCCGACATGGTATTAATATACAAAGGGGTTTTCTTTACCGAGCGAATCAAACACTCGCGCACTATCGACTCGAAGTTCCTTGTTTTCCCCTATTTCCAAGGACTTCTAGACAACAATCGTTGTCAATTGGAAGTTCTAACAACGCGCCAAGACTATAAATAATTTTCCTTTAATCAATCAATGACCACAAAATATTCCAACTCCACATTTGCATAAGAACTTCAAAATTGCATAGTTTCTCCTGGTAACGTAGCGTCTGTTCTTCACGCAATGAAAATATAAATACAACTCAAACACAAAGACAGGGAACTATTTTCCTACTCTATCCCTGGATCCGTCGAACCACGATTTTGAGCCTCATTTTACATGTGACTTTACACCGTATTTGCCATCATGCCAGCAATAAAAGGCGTCTCAAAGTAATGGAACAATCCCTTCTCCCTTATTCCATTTTACACAGTATATGTCCCTATCACAATTATTTCACATGGAGATACAGAATTAATCAACACCTTTAGATTTAAATAGGAACAACTTGACTCATGCCCACTTATCCGGTTCTGACCTGAACTCACTAGGAAACCAAACCATGCCATCATCAAAACTCATCAACACTGCACACTGTGACATGTGCCCCTAGAGACTGGCTAATGACTTAGGCCGAGAGATATTTCCCCAACACAGACTTTACATAATCAAACAAGTAATCACTAAAATTTAGCAAATGTATAAAATGGAGTCGTAAATAGAAATGGCGTATACCCTAAATTCATTACAGTATTATTGACTCTCACTCTACTTTGACATTTCCATAC
Organism: Megalonaias nervosa; assembly: GCA_016617855.1. Taxonomy (NCBI): domain Eukaryota; kingdom Metazoa; phylum Mollusca; class Bivalvia; order Unionida; family Unionidae; genus Megalonaias; species Megalonaias nervosa. The sequence goes on along the minus strand of JAECUM010055601.1, from coordinate 6,817 downwards.
GTTTTGAGTGTACAATATTAAATGTTTTGCTGAATATTTCTAATGAAAGTAATTTATACTATAAGCTATGTCTCATAATGAGTAGACGTGGTGACCCAATGGTAAGCGTGCTGGACACGCGACTGAAACTGCACGGATTCGGATACGACTAAGTTTGCTATAGTGGTGTTGCCTTGGCACAAAACCACCTACTTATGTTGATATGTCATAAAGCAGCAACTCAACAACCAAATCAACAGTCCTTTTAATATAACTGAACCCTTTAGCAAAAGCGTATTTTCATTAAACCGGAATTAATACCCTGTGTATCATATTGTGGACGTATTTATCCTAAAACAGCCTGAGTTTCGATAAATACCCGATGATTATCCGCCCAATTAAAAAGTCTATTATTTAAAATCAAGGTGAACAATTAACCTAGCACTTGAAAGAGCGACACGTCTATAACTTTCAACATTATTTACAGAACCTTTCTTAAGAATAGGTGCATCAAGATTCTCAGGACACCTTTTCCGTATATTAAGATTCATGAAATAGATTATCAGCGCTTTAATCCATGAGTTTGCACATGGATTCTGATTATGCATCTACCTTGTTAAATAGAAATACTACGCCTATGTTTATAATACCTATTCATTATGAACGTTTCTATGCATGTACGTATTTATCTATGTATCTTTGTCTGTCGTGTACTATCACGTTGTAGGGCGGTATGATGTGACATCATCCGTCTGCCTATCCATCGCGCTACTCCTTAACGGTTGAGTAGCAAATCCCTATATTCTGTATATATATTGTCCAGTTTGTCGCGCCGATTCATGGAAGTGCCGCCAATCAATTATTATTATTATTATTATTATTATTATTATTATTATTATTATTGTCTTTCAGGGCATCCCTTTTCAGCATGTTCCTACGCTAAGTCGCTTGAGACGATCCGTGTTCCATTAGTAATGCCGCAAGATTGGATTTTTCATCGGCCATCATTCATTTCAATACTACACAATTTGAAAGGAGAGAAAATAACAGGCACATAAATAAAAATGATCAAAACGCTTGTGTTTGTGAGTTCATTCTTTGCCTATATGACATACTTATATTGTTTGAATTAAACCTGGTCACATTTGAAAGTTAGAAATTAACTATCAACCCGATTTTTGTATGAAAATGATAATCTCTCTCTCTCTCTCTCTCTCTCTCTCTCTCTCTCTCTCTCTCTCTCTCTCCATTTCACATAATGGTTGTTGGACACATTAGTAAGGGTGATATAATATTTCGGTCAAAATACTGAGATATGACTATTAATTTAGCATGGATTAATCATGCATTCTTTCAGACATTACACATGATTATATATTCAAACAAGTGTGAATACATTTGTATTTTCATATTATTACTGAACACAGGTTTGTGAAGACCAAGCGCGTTGAGTTGATAATTTCCATAAACTCTTAATCGTGATGGCACACCTCAGCTTTCTTAAACTCTTTTGAAACTTCGATTTTCCTAGGAATACCACATAACAAAGGTACACTGATTCATCCAAATAAGATTCCAGCTTCACCACAGTGTTCCCTATTGTCCTAGTCTTGTTCAACCAACCTATCACGTGATTTCAAACCACCTGTCAGGATCTGTTTTTAGAATTAAGATGTTTGTTGAAACTTCTCCAACTGCTTCCTTTCGTGGCGTTCTCTTGCCATATTTGATGAGAATATACATTTTTTTCTTATCATACTTATGTTGTGCAAAGTATTTAAGTTCACGAATCTTGGGATTATATTTTTTCACAATTTAGTTTCATTATTATATCCTTGCGCAATCTGTAAACATCGCAAAGTTTCAGAAAGGTTTTACGTGCGGCAAAAAAACTTTTACTTTTGAAAAAAATCTGTTAGCTGAAATAGGTTACATAGTTTCAAACACTTTAATGAACTCACTTAAGTTTGTCATGTTTTTCAGTATAGTTAAAGAGAGGCTTTTCTTCCAGTCGATTGCAGACTGTTGTAATTAAGTGATTGTAGCAAATGATCTACACACTGATGATCTCCCTGGACGCGGACACTATTCATTAAAGTTACTTTTGAGAAGGCAAAGTTTTATTGTCTACCGCTATGTACCAGTGGTTCTAGCTGATAGAAATCTAACACCAAAAACAAATCAACGTGTAATAGGCTGGAAGTATATATTGTAACAGGAGAGAAAGAGAGACAGAGACTGAGAGACAGAGAGAGTCATGGAGAGAGAGAGAGAGAGAGAGAGAGAGAGAGAGAGAGAGAGAGAGAGAGAGAGAGAGAGAGAGAGAGAGAGAGAGAGAGAGAGAGAGAGAGAAATGGAACGTTAGAGTTTTTAATTCGTAATGCAAGGGTCGCGAGTTCGATATTTGGCCATGATGGATTGGGGTCGGCTGGCATAGTGTGTTCTTTGGAACGGCACTTAGCTCCCATTTTTTGGACATGATGTAGCCAGTGTTATACCCTAAGTGCGGATAAAGACCAACAAACCAACACACACACACACACACACACACAAACACACAAACACACACACACACACACACACACACACAATCATATATAATATGTATGGATGGATGGATGGATGGGTGGGTGGGTGTGTGTGTGTGTGTGTGTGTGTGTGTGTGTGTGTGAACACTTTATAAGTTACCACAGACACATCATCGCCTTCAGTTTTTGGATTTATGCTGGACTTCTCCTAAATTTTATTCAGGAATTTAAATTACTAGGACTTGTGTCTGTAATTCTTTGATTATTTTGGGATTTAATTCGCAATTCCGTAAGTTCTTTTTCTCATTTTCATTTTTTATTCAAGAGAAATAAATTGTTAGTTGAATTTTACAAAGCTTGTTGCTTTTCACTCTTTTCTGTTGCTTATTCGAAGAGCATAGACTCGTAATACTTGAATTCCTCGAAATTCTTCTCGCCCAGTAGTGCATCCGTTCTTTTCTTCGGGGCTCTTGTTCATTATGTGCCATTTACACCACCGCAATTAATTAATACAGTTACAAATGCCTTTAGTGTCAAAAGTAAAGCAACGTCCATTTCTGCCTACACCAATATTCTTGATAATGTTTTCCACGCTGACGGTAATTCTATCTGTTATGCTACACCTACTCTGTGTGTGTGTGTGTGTGTGTGTGTGTGTCTGTCTGTCTGTCTGTATGTATGTGTGTACCTCTGAGACTAAGATATCGCAACAGTAGTGCGCTCATTGATCTGTCCAAGGCTCGTTCCTTGGTTGCAATAGCACGAAGGCAAATGGTTGCTTTGCCAGGTTGGCGGTATCTATTTATGCATCTATGTATCTATCTATCTGTCTGTCTGTTTGTCTGTCTATCTATCGATCTATTTATCAGGTTTTCCATTTCCTCCACTTCAAGTACCCTATGCAGTCAATATCTGAGATACTACGAATAAGTTGTATCACTTGGAAAACGTATAGCGAAATTTACATACAGCTTAATCTAAACTGTGTTAAACTCGATTAAGCCTATCAGTTCAATAGGAAAAACAAATAGCAACAGGGGAATTCTTACCGACAAGCTGTAACAAAGTTTGAAAGAATTAAATAGGTGAAGGTAGCTCTTATCCTGCCATTTCGGGGTGTCCCAAATAATTAATTATCATGTGTTTGCTGCGCCTTTTCTGCCTTTTTGAAAACGTGTAAAATATACAGGATATGTATCTATAAATGTTAAAGTAAAGCGGGTTGAATCATATATAAGAAGATGAGTATGTGCGATATACGATTTTAAAGTTCAAGGTTACACTGTTTGTGATTTGTTATCATAATACCATGTACATCTGACTACTGGTTATCCGTATGAAAGGAACAATCAATGACAACTATAAGCAGTCTAATATTTGTAACTATAGCAATCATGTACTTTCTATAGGTGAATTTGTGCACTACAGTCCCATGCACATCATGACATATTAATATTGAGGGCCATTCATGTCATAAGTAACGCATTAGAAACGTTCGTTATCCGATGTATTTTATACAAGAGGAACACGTTACTTTAAAAAAATAAGACGTTTCAAAGCATTACGTTTTGGGGGAAAGAGCAACACGTTACTATTTGCAAAAGAAAAGTATTGCTATTCTCATAAGCAACGCATGTGCACGAAATCCAGCTTCTGAAGAACAAGGTATTTTCATATACACCGTTACCAGTATACTTTACATACAGCTTAGGTTGATCTACATTACATATCACAATCTAACCACAAAGAAATGGCATATATGCATGTATTGGTCGATTTGCGATCAGAACAATTCGTAAAGTGTATCGAAATTTGACAAAAAAGACTAAACCTTAAAATAACTGCCAATCCACCTCAAATCCACAAAATCGGTTCCTATGTGCTTTGACAAGGCATTAATTGTAGTATTAGCATGAGATATATTCCTTGACGTGGTCGATGTAGTAGTATTAGTAGAAGTAACATTAGTAGTAGTAGTGATAGTAGTAGTAGTATCAGTAGTAGTAGCGTTTGTGGTGTTCGTGGTTGTGATGATGGTGGTAATAGTAAAATAAGCCGTAATACAAGTTGCAGGGATTTGTCATCTTGGTTAAAATGGACCAAACATGTTGTGGGGAGATTGTTATTCGAAATCTTTTCCTGTTTCAACAAACTTGGGGAAATCATCAAATATCTGCGTCAAAAGACAAATAATAACACATTTGTTTAAAGATAAAGTGCAGCCTGATCTATGAAAAATAATAAAGATTTCAAGACGGTCACAGTTCTTTTTAAATTGCTTTCAATCCACGATATCGGGCAAATAATTCCAATGATTAATAAATGCCCACCCGTAGCAATTAGATCCAACATACACTCAATGACGCGCACTCTGTATTCTCGGCTCCTCCATTGGATAGCGTAGGTATATAATGTGGCATAGCTATGAATAGTATTTCACATGAGTGTCACTTATACAGGGATTTCAGGATTCCTTATAAGAGAGATACTGTTGGAAAAGACCAAATATGTTTACATTTGTTGATACCTAAATTCCGAAAATAGCACAGTTATACACAACGTAGGTATTTATACATAAGGATTTTAAAATATATATAGAAACTGATAGTTGATGAAGATTTTGGTTGATGCAACCTGAGTAAGTTATTTAACGTCGAGGCAATTAGAGTAAAGCATATTGCCCAAGGACAACACCATTGTTGCGTAGGCTTTATGGTAGGATACAAAACCGCACCCGTTCGTCATGAGTCTATCGCGTTACCCACTGAACCGCCGCGTTAGTAGTGAATGGGGATACCATAGGAACAATGGGATTTCTATCTTAAATTTGGTGTTTGTAATATGGGGACAAGATTTATAGGGATAATGGAAATTAGTATTACAGACAGGGTCTTTGTACTATAGGGACAAAAGGTATAAAAGGAGTGGGACTCTATAGGGACAAGGGGAATTGAACATAGGGATGTATAGCGACAATGGATTGAAACTGTATAGGTACAATAGGAATTGAACAGGGGTGACGTCACGGCACTGGACACTGGCAACAATACTGCAAGTGACTGACCTCAACCGGGCGGAACAGTGAGGCAAGGGTTTGACCTGAATACGAGTTACTCTAGGGACAAATAGAGACATAGACATAGAGACGTGGTTAGAGACAGGGTTAGAGACATAGAGACATAGACATATCACACAAACATAGATTTATGGACATAAATCTATCACACAAAAAATAGACTAAAAATGTATTCAGGCAAGAGAGAATAGGTATCTTTTCAAGGCAATGGAGTGGCCCTGAAAAGGGCCTTTGGTGTTTTGTTTTTAAACACCATTCAGTTAACATAGAGGGCATGGCACGGATCTTCTTCTTTTCCTCAAACTTCTTCTGACCTCTGGACCGTAGATTAAGGCTCTCTTCAGACAGCCTTGTCTCTCCACATAGATCCTCCATTTCCAAAGAGCTGCCTCTGTAATCTTGGTAATTGCCCATGATGATTTGACATACATGGGATAGTCCGGGTTGAACAGCATCGACGATATGAGGGTAGACGATTTACGTTAGTCCAAATCTTGTGACGAGAACAGGTGAATGGCATGAGGTGAACCGCGGTTATTTATAGTGGAAGAGCGGATCGAAACGGATAGAGTTCTTTCACCAACGCTAACACTCGTTACAAAATTCAGTCACAGTGCGGAGTATGTCTTCCAATCCGAAGAGAGTTCCCTGTGACGTCGCATTCCCTATCTAGGTGCGCTAGCGTCTGTGCGCAGTAAATCAATGCTACAGAGTTAGAACATGACGGAAACTAAGAAGACAATGAATTGGGGTGCACCGGCCGTGGAGACAAGGAGTGATGGCATAGCAGCGGCTACTAAAACAACCAAAATCCCACTTCCAGAAGAGAACGATTTTAATTTGGATTTAGCGGATTTTCTCTCTTCACAAGAATTTGTTCCAGTACCAGTACCTTCTCCGTCTTCTTCTTCCTTACCGTACCTCGAGGATTTTAAACAGAGGCAGAAAGAAGAATTGGAGAAATTTTTGCAACACCATTCAACAGCAACAGCGAGAAGAAGACGAGGCAAGAAGCAAACGACAGGAAGAAGAAGAAGCAGAGAAGAAACAAGGTCTAGGAGAGAAGGAGGACAGTGAAAGTCAAACAGTCACGGTACTCTTAGACATTTTGGCAGAGTTAAGGAGTCTGAAAGAAATGTATCAGACTTCTTTAATACGACCCAAGAGGAAAAGACCTTCCCGAGCCAAACACTCCAACCTCGTCCACACACCTACTACACCTGAGATACCAACA
>JAECUM010055600.1:0-23513 GCA_016617855.1 Megalonaias nervosa | reverse complement strand
ATATATATATATTCCGACAAGTTTAATCATGCAAATGAAGCTGAAAATATATCACAAGATTATGTTCAAAACGCTTAGTAAATATTAGCTTTAGTTTCAGACTGCTTACTATACTAACTCTCCCGGCCTTGACCGACTGACCGCCTCCCCCTCCCTCCACAAATCCTGCGGGCGCTCATGTCGACACATATAATGGATCAAAGAAAACAAAAATCGTCAAACTAAGTAATCAAATAACGTGTTAAAATTAAATTTTTAAAAAAATACTTACTATTTGTGTACCTCGTAAAATGCTCGCAATCCACGTTTATCTCAATGTTCGCAATACACGCGTTTCTCGCACAATGTTCGCCTCCATTTAGTCTACTATCACTAGTTTATCAGCAGGTGTCGTTTTGCAGAAATACGGGTGATTTTGTAAATTAACATGATTTGTCAGTATCGTCTAAATGAAAAGCCTAACACAGATTTTTGGAACGGACTGATATTTTGCCCTTAAACATGTGTGTGTGTGTGTGTGTGTGTGTGTGTGTGTGTGTGTGTGTGTGTGTGTGTGAATAACAGTTTCTGTTAGAATGTAATACCTTTCTTTTCGAGTCAATGACAAGATTTGGGTTTTAGGATGAAGAAATGCCATCGGTCGTCAAATGAAATAAAATTTGCATTTCAATGACTTCTTGCTTGACTCAATGTGCATTTTTGACAGATATCCTTTCTTTTAAGCCAAAGATCAGATACAGCATTGATTTATTGATAAAATCTGGCACAAAAATTGGACAAACTAATCTTAAACGCCTGTAGTTAATAGATCTGAGGGCAACGTTTATCACAGACAATGTATTCATTAGCTAAAACGGGGTCACGAAAAACACATTAAGCCCATGAAATATTTTTTCACTGTCGGTAGACAGTGTTAGGAGAAAACAAAAAAAAAACAAAAAAAAAAACAAAAAACATATGATTTGTGACTCTACTAGCGGAAGGTGAGTTAAAAATATTACATGGCAAATATGGTGGTTATATTGGTGAACTATAGTCATCCAACATATCTGATGCAAAAGGTGCACTAAATGACTACGACAGTACAAATATAAACAGTAAATGAGAGGGCTTCCGTATTAAATATGCAGAATGTCAGATCAAGTTGCAAACTGCACAATCCCAGATCTGCTGATGTAGTGTGAGACAGCAGATTAGAATCTGTGTTGTTTGTAGCTGGACCAGCTTATAAGTGAGTATCTACGGTATATAAAATATATGATTGTACGAATAGCAATATTTTCATACGTTTAGAGAATTGGCATGGTGCGTGAATTTATAAATTTTCAACAGACGCAGATCTATGGACTTAAAAGGTTTAGACCACATTGCTACTGTTGATGAAGTTCTTGTGCTTCAAGAGTGGGTTGAGGGGGAGAAGAGAGAGTTTATTTTAAGACCAACAACACAAATTACAAAATAAGAAAACGAACTATACTTGTAAGTGTGAATAATGCGGACTTGCCCTTGTAGTTCTTTGGGTTCAACCTTTAATTTCAAACAAGTTCGTAAGGGACCAAGTGTGCACCACAGGTGATAAATATGTTCCTTTCACCCGTCTCATTCGATTTGTATGGTTCAATTGGACATCTGTATTTGAAGATATATCCTTTGACAATTCAAACACTTCCTAGTTAAAGCAAGTTTCTCGTTACACTTGTATGCCACTACACTTTCTGCATGATTAAATGAAATCAATAGATTTATTTCAAACAAAAATTAAGAGCTTCCTCTGAAATAGTAGACTAAGTATGAAATGTGAGAGTGACACGTGCTACAAAAAGTATAATTTAGTAATCGGCTTATTCAAGGCATCAAATTTAGACACTTCATCGACAATAGTCAGGTGAAATTAAGCATGATTTAGGAATGCAGTTTACATCATTACTTACACAGCGCTGGAACATGTCTTCACTTTAAAAAAAAAAAAAAAGCCAAAGAAGAATAATTTGAATCACTAGGACCCTGATCTACTTGGAATTCCTTAAAGAAAAATATGACCCAAATTCTTTCCTGGATTACACGTGTTTGGAAGCAAAAGATTTAGGAATAAATGTTGGCTAAAATGTTGGTGACACAATTTCATCTGAAAATACAATATGCTTTCATGTATTCCTAAATGGTACTTTGCTCCTTATATTGTTGTCTTTATACTGATACAGTCAAATTATGACACCCCTAGACAATGGTCAAGTTACCCTTGGACAATAGTCATATTACCCCTAGACAGTAGTCATGTTACCCCTGGACAATAGTCGTGTTACCCCTAGACAGTAGTCATGTTACCCCTAGACAGTGGTCATGTTACCCTTGACAATAATCAGTTTATATTACCCCTAGACAATAGTCATGTTACTCCTAGACAATAGTCAAATTATGTTATCCCTAGACAACAATAACATTTGTTAGGCATTGTTCCAGCCTTTATAACATTTTTTCTATTACTCACAACTAGAACTTGGGTAAAACCGATAAGATTTTGTAACTATGTATGAATGTTTCTAGAAACAAGTAGATGTGCTTGAATATTAGGCAAATTGTGCAGTTATGTGATTTTATTTATACCAAAAGATACAATTGTTTTGGGTCCAACCAAGGACTTGTAACTGTTTTTAAAGTTTTACACAAATTACATAAAACAAAACCAAATATCAATGTTTCTGAAACAGTATCACATTATCAACTTGACAGAGTTTTCTCTCTCATGGAAATATCGTTTATTTATTGGGTTATTGTTATTTCCAAGACAGAATGTGGTGCACATTTACTCCATGCCAAAACAAGAAAATAAAATTGAAAGCGTTTTTAGATTGGCAGGTATATTCAAGAGTTTAGGTCAATTTAGGAAACACAAAATTTAGTACGTACCATCCAACTTCAAGTTTAGGCTGCAATCGGTCCAATTCTGTGTGAACGTTTCTTTATATTGCTGGGAACGTAAGCCGTTGTCTGAGTTGACAGAATTTCTTTAGTCATCCACAGATCTTTAGCCTCCGATGACAAGCACAAATTGGTAATTTACATCTCGTTGTTTAGTCAATATATGGTACTTCATACGTGTTTGCATGGACATGGTTTGGAGATTATGCAGCCCACCTACATGAGATATTCAGTTCATTGCTGTTTGTTTGTTTTTTTTTCACTAACATTTTACAAACTTATTTCAGCAACTTTCTCCCAAACGAAGTCCTTCTCCAAACTAGCCAACGCTTTAACACGTAAGCGGGACTCTCTTTCACCTTGGAACCATAACATAAAATCATAGTCAGGCATAATCAGCTTCATTCATTTATTTCGCTTCAAGTTTATTTCGGTTTTAATTATACTGAGGCAAAAGAGAAAAGAGACAGCAGCAAAAAAGTTGAAAAGCAATAACAAAAACAACAACAACGGAATATATTAGTTCCAAGTATCCGTGCACAATTATCTCCAAGTCAGATCAAGGTAAATAAACTTTTGCAGAATATAATTTACGAAAGGAATGGAATAAATAAATATAATTTGCCTGTGTCAGCAAAGATTGAAATTATTCGATTCATTTCATAAATTACATTTATAAGCTTCTTTGTACCACATAGTGGAAGCTGTTTATTTTTGTTTGTTTGTTTTATTTTGTTTTTCTTTTTTTTGTTTTTTTGTTTAAGAAATCGCATTTGAATGTATCTAACTCACTTCGAAATACATTCCGATGCTTCAGTCAATATACCTTAGCCTTACATGGCATCATCGTGTCGTTTTGTGACTTTATAAGGTGTGCTACATACGGAACATTATGATCCTGTATATATGAACCTAAATATATGTTCGTTGTTTCTGTGCTACTTAATCCACAATCTTTAATCCATAATCTTTGGATAATCTGCTGTACCAGACTTTTTTTCTTGAATTCGCTAATTTTTCACACAGTGCACCGAATTTGTTAAATATTTAATTGTATTTTTGACTTGGACGTGACAGCACACAATTTTGAGACGCTTTGATTGGTACATGCAAGAAATGGGTCATGAAAACCAATAGCTTGATTTAACATCAACCAATCAGCTGCCACTCAAATGTCGTTAATGCACGCAAGAAACACTCATATATTAACTGTGCTAGGACGTGAAAAACTTTCAGGGATAAATATTGCCTACCAATCTTGAGCTGAACGTCCAGCATAAAATATGCTATCGCTATTCAGTGTCTCCTAACCGTAAGATTTACGCAGGCCAACACTCTCAAGACTAGCGTGCATAGGGTTGTAGTTCTTACTTCAGCAACTCATCGGACAAATTATTATGCAAACAGTCGTTATGTTTGTAGTGTTCAGTACGTTAAATATTGAGTAATAAAAGTGTTGAATACTATTTTTATTTGTTAGAAAGTATTTCAACCATTTACAAGCATTACTTTATAACAAATCAATGGTATCAAAATTGGCTTTTGATTTCTGAGACACCATTTGTTTTTCACACAGCAAACACTGGACTTTTACTGCCGATTTACTGCAATAAATAATCGTCTTGCATGATTTGGTACATTAAACCATACGACAGCGTGCCGTTGCTTTTTGGATACATCAATATGGCGGATAGGACACAATATAACGGTTGTCAACTGCTTATCATTACGAACAAGGTAAAAAAAATGCATCTGAACGAACAAGGTTAAAGATTCTTCTGAACAAATAAGGTAAAACATGCTTATGAACGAAGGTATAATACTTCTTTCTCCTTACTAAAACTTTCTTTCTCTGATTAACTTTTGTTTAAATTTATTTACTTTAAATTAACTTCTTTCTTTCTCTGATTAACTTTCATTTGGACTATATGCGAATTAACTCCTGTCTTCCCCTGATTAACTGTTATTTGAATTTTAACTTTTCTGCATTAATCTACATTTAAGTCATATTTTGATCTTCTGTTAAATTAATTAACTTGAAAAATTTCTTTACATCTTGAGAAAAATATCCCTGATATTTGTAAGTGTAGCAAGACAGAAACGTTACCAAAAGATACAGCTTTGAGCTACGTTAAATATGATTTGTCTATCTGCATGTCTGTTTGTCTGTTCCAATTTTTATCGGTCGGTCGGTCTTTTTCTAATTATTGGGCATGGGCATTACAAGACTGATAAGAACCATGATGATGACGATTACGATGACGACATTGGTGATGAGAACAAAGACGACTCGGTTTACAGCGATGCTGATGCTGCTGCTGCTGATGATGATGATGACGATGACGATGACGACAAGATTTCAGTAATGATGATTATTAGTATTACAAAGATGATGATGATGATGATAAATGCCATCACGATGACGTAATTCCATGCCGGAATCCTTATAATTGTCGTTATGGTAAAATCATTGCACAAATTGGGGTCAGCACATAAATTGCAGCACACGAGTAAAATCACACGAAGTTTACTCACCCAGACGTCATGACAAAAAAATTTGTAAACAATATATTGAATAACCTGGCTTCAGTGTGTTTTCATTTGTGCTAAATTATGAGAAAATAATGAGCTGCAGATCTTATTAAAAGTCAATGAATGGTGAACCCTTTGTCGAAAGAGTTTTTCCTTTGGAGTTGGTTGATGGAGTAGATGCGTCTTCAATTTGGTTAAAAATATTAATGTATATAATTTGACCAGCTTCATTTATATAACTATAATTATTTAAATACATGTATTTCATTGTTATGTAGGTTCATTAAAATATTTAAATCTTTATTTTACTACTAATTAAATATGATTGACATATCATTTCAAATAATTTTTACAAATGCAAAAATGTAATATGTACATTTTATGCGGTGCACGGCCCTGTTCATAGTTTTACTTTCTAAACAGTTCAGGAGTCACTGTACTAATTCAGTTCCCATAGTAAACCTATGCAAACACCATGATATTAAAAATTCAATAACTTAAAATTTCTGAGTGCCCATGATCAAACCTATATTTATCAGTATAGATGAAACCTGGATGTCAGCTTCTGTGTAGGGGAAAGGATATGAGCCGCGGCAATTTCTGGACCTGCATGCGTTTGAAACATGTGCTTTCAATTCTGCACCAAAGAGTTAGGTGCTAATTTTAGTAATGAGTGTTCCAAACTCAAGACTGTTCAAGGACTGGAATTCCATCAATAAAACAATGTCTCTATTTTTTTTCACTTACAACTAGGATAAGCTCTCAAAAGATTTTTTTCCTAAAACATAACTTACATTATTAACCAATCCTGGCCACCCAAACCCATATATACTCTATTAAATGTTCACCCATTTCCAGGCTGGTTTCCATTTTTCCATACCATTAGTACCGTGTGTCCTTCAAGGACGACCTCTTCTCCTCTCTGCTGCATTTTAGTTCCCTAGCGAATTAGGGAATTCGCATCCATTCACTAGTTTTGTTAGGTCTAGAATGTGTTCATCCGACGTTTAAAGCTCTTGCAACCATTAAGATGACGACAACTCTGATTATGACTCATCCATTTGGTAAAAATGTGTTATGTTTGTCTATATTATGTGTGTTAATTTTCATGATTCTAGATTGAAATGGTCGTTTGCCAATTAACATTTTAAATACCAAAGATCATTATTGCATATGCGTCTCTTGTTCTGCTTTCAGTATTACGTCTTAGTTTTTCATATAAAGGATAAATAACTGGAAATGAGTAATTCCAAACATATTCATCAGTCTTATTGGAGTCATATAGTTGTGTGGATCTATTAATTTATTTCAATTATTCATTCGAATTACAAAGTTTTCAAACATTTCGGATTTAGTAGCTGTATTGATTTATTGTGAATTCATTTTAAGACATTTTGGAATATATCATTCCGATTCATTAAAACTGTTAGCTCATCAAAATATTCCAGCCTATTGAACTTCATTTGGATTAACACTGGAACTCATTTGGATTACTCGACACTTTTGGACTTGTGATCGAACTTTTAGGACTTTTTAGGATTTCATTCACCATACTGAAAGTTATTTTTATTTTTTCACTTTCTATTTTAGGGAAATAAGTTATATTTAGAATTTTACAAAATTTATTGGTTTTCTCTATCTTTTGTTACTTAGTGTAACAAATGTTCATGGTATAGACAAGTTTACATGTATTGTACTGATACTATAAATAGATATAAGCCTACATGTTACTCCTATAAGTTACTAACACTGTAACAAAATACATGTTTGCTAACAAACGACAGTCTTGTCCTGAAGACAAACACATAGATGACTTTTGCACGCATTCTATTGTATCAAAACCACAGTTAGGACATGTAGTTTAATAAGATTTCAAATAAGTTCTCGCACTGAATCAGTTACTGGCGCAGAGTTTATTGCAATTGACAGAGAGAAAGATTAACAAGTAATGCAAAAAAAAGTATTGTCTGCAACAGCATTAGATTCCAAAGCAATGTCAGTCTTTCTGATGGTTCAGACGAGACTGTATAGTGAAATATTTGCTTAGTAATTTGATACATCGCTGCAGTGAGAAGCAATGCATCTGTCATTCACAAATGTCATCAGTGAAATTTTTCACTTGCTTGAAGCTTCTTTAGGGAATTGTGTACGGTTCGCTAAAGTCCCAGTCCGTGCAGGAAGTCGAAGTCTAATCCCAGATAACAACTTATGAGGGTGTGGAGTGATATTACTCCCCCCCCCCCCCAGTTCTGGTGCTTTCGTTATCGTTATCGGGGAGATGATCGACCACGGTGTTATTGCCCAGATCGAGTAATTAATAACATAAAATATGAAATTAATGGATGGAATAGCATAGATCTGAGCAGAGATATAGAATAGAACAACACGAGCCCCCGTATGGAAAATATAACACTTTAATAAAGTTCATAAACACATGAAATTGAACATGACATTTGAATGATACACTTTCTCTTAGAAATAGAATTACAAAATTTATGCGAAATGAAATTGGCCGTTCTGTTGTTCCGATAAAACAAATTTCACTATATTACCTTCTCTCTCTCTCTCTCTCTCTCTCTCTCTCTCTCTCTCTCTCTCTCTCTCTCCTTCGGGTCATCAACGGTAACTTGGTGTAGTCTGTACTCCTTCCCACTGTGTAGCATTGGTATGGATCTATTTTTCCTTCGAATGAATAAAATATAACGCAAATATTTGCCACGTGTTTCTTTTCTGGCATCGAGCAATATTCCCACTCTTGTTATGTCAGATACTGTCTTATCGTAACTCAACAGAACCAAGCTAATATGATCAGTTCGCAACCTGATACTGATACACAATCATATTAACATCAGATTAATGTCTTTTTCCTAGCTGCTAGCCGCCTTCCAAACTGGAACCATAACATAACTAGACCTCTTCAATAATATTACGTCCCTTGTGGGCTGTAAATTACTAGCTGAACAATGTTGGTCGATACACGAGAATTCTCTTGGTTAAGAGAATTCACATCTTAATTACACAAATGAATCAACGGACTCCACATCTTGCCTTAACTACATTACTTGCTAATTAGCGATTCGTTGATATAGACATAGTAAAATCAATTCTTAGCATACATGATACATATAATTTAAGACAGATACATTAATTTTCAAAATTCGTATCAGAGTAATGCATGAAGTTCCCACAATTCATGATTTTCTATTACGTCTAAACTACTAAATCCGAATAAATTCATATCAATGAAATATTTTATGACATTCTTTCAATACGTGAATCGCATAACATTTAAGACAATGAATGCACGATTAACTTGCGAACTAACGGAAAATGATGTATAAATTTAAATCGAATAAATTCAAAAAATAATTACAAACTTACACCATATAGCATATTGTTGTCAATGAGACAACAAGTTGTGCTTTTCCGAGACTTTCTCCCTTTTTTATGAAGCCAAATCGCTCTTTCTACTGTCCTCAACTTCCCAGACACTCGCCCCTTGGGCGATTTATTTAACGAGAAAAATTACATGTTAATTTCCTCGGAGTCCCTCAAAAAACTTGGACTGCCAAATTTCACAAGGGAAATTACCTGAAACATGGACTGCCAAATTTCACAAGGGAAATTACCTGAAACATTGAATTTCGTCTGGGAAACATACCACCGCGTTTAGTTTAGCCATTCAGGATTCTCTCTCTCTCTCTCTCTCTCTCTCTCTCTCTCTCTCTCTCTCTCTCTCTCTCTCTCTCTCTCTCTCTAACTGCTTAGGATTTAATACACCCATCGAAACGTTAAAAAAATCTCTCTAGTCCGTCTTCATTAATAATGATTCTGGAAAATATCATTTTATGACACCTATTTCAAATGGCCTGAGATTTCGCAAAATTTATCTCTGGCTTGTCTCAAGTTTGTCATTTCCTGTATTTGACCCTACGTTAACATATCTGTCGGACCGTTATCCTAGCGCGTCCTAATTAAAATCCAATCGTGCCCCCAAGCAGAGCATATCCCACATTTCGCAGGCAGCAATTTATTGCGAGCCTAGTCCATATCTCAATCTTAATGGTTACGTATCACGTTTACCACATCAAAATGTGCTGCGACAAAACATCCACAAAACTTTTGCACCATTACACAGCTGAAATTAAAAACTCAGTATGTTTGCTGTTTTTATGTGCATAATAATTAAATGTACTCACGCGGCACATGCAGTTTCATTTTGGAAAATCTTCCTTGCATGCCTTATTTCAATGGTATACATTCACATCCAGTAACTCATTTGTTGGGGGAGGAGTTGACCCCGTATTTAACTTGAATGCTAAAAATCTTTAGGGAATAGCTTTTACAAACTTAAATGTTGGATAAGTGGTTTATAAAATTACTTTCCTAAATTTGTTCGATACTCGTCATTACTGAAAATCGATTACGTTTGGAAATTTACTTTTTTATTCGCAGAAATATTTCTTTTTAAAATTTGTAAAAAAAGAATTATACATTAGTTACAGTGTACAGATGATGTATGACCATATTTTGTATCACCATGGCTGGAATGAATAGTCGTTTCGTTTCAATACCATCAGTGTGAATATATTTTCATTAACACCGAACCTTGTTAAGCATGCATTTAGTTGGATTATTTCGTATCTGAAGCTATTTGTTTTGATCTGGATGTATATAGCTCCTCGATCAGAGGATGCAACATAGTCTGATTCTGTGTGAAATATACCTAGCTTCATTACGGTTCACCGCCCCGGTGGCCTAATGGTTAGAGCGTCCGCCTCGGATGCGGGAGGTCACGGGTTCGAACCACGGCCGAGTCATACCAAAGACTTATAAAAATGGTACTAACAGCTGCATCGCTAGGAGCTCAGCATTAAGAGGATAGTGTTAGTACTGGTCGACCTGGTGTCAGGATAATGTGACTGGTTGCGACATCTTGTTACATGTCTGCGGCATGATGCCCCAGTGCAAGACATCACTATAACCTGCCACACTGCAGATATAGTTGTGACGAACTATATGGTTGAGGTGGGGTGCTCCCAATATTTTAATTAAACTATTATAGAAGTCCCATCCAGGCTCTATTTTGTTGGAAGTTAAATTTAGTGAAAGATAGATGTAAAGCTCCTAGCCCCCAGTCAGCAAAGCCGACGGTTTGATGGTTAAATATACATAAAAGGTTGAAACTCAATGAATAACAATTTAATAACAATTCATTAATCAAATGACTCAAATTTCCAATTACACTCCTTCCGCTCGACCCTTTAATAAGCATATTGCATCACTTGATTAGCAGTGTGAGATTGATTTCCACCTGTCCTTGTATTTCTACTCACCTGTTGTATCTTTCTCCCAATTCCTTCTCCTCTTCCTCCACGACCTTTCTCCAAATTCCTTCTCCTCCCCCTCCTCGACTTTCTCTAGACTCCTTCTCCTCCTCCTCCACTTTCTCCCCCACGACTACACTTCTGTCTACTTCGACTGTCTCGGCTACAGTCTCAATTCCGTCTCCAACTCTTGAAGACTTGGAACCCAATGGAACCGGAAGTTCTCTGTCCCCTAAAAAGCTTCCTTTGAAAACACAAGGACGGTACAGTCTTTTTCCTTAGCCTCTCATCTCACACTGCACACAGTCAATCATCAGATAACGGCTATTACATTTCTTCGGTCACGTATTCGTTCACATCGAGATACCCATACGTTCTTGTATGGTAAAACAAACGTCATAATACAGCACGGTATCAATTATTTCTTATACATACATCAATAAATTCAGTCACATTAGTATGTATTCCTAATCCCGTTATACTAAACAATATCACAATAATCAGACGCATTTCTTTACCATACAACTCATAGAAAGTACGCAAATATTCAGATATCCATGCGCTGATATATGCATACGTCCATAGTAACTAATCTTACATACTTCAACCATGTTTCCAAATTCACAATTCAAGCATGTATAAATTCTAACATAACGCTTTAATAAATGCAATGGTTTACCACAAAGTAACCTAATAGCGAATTACAGAATTAATTCTGACCACAAGCTAACAATCTACATAATTCCGCCTCGCATCTAACAATTCTCCACGTAAGGCTCAAGCCCATTTCTCAAATGCGCATGTAAATGAAACATGCAAAGGAAATTCTGCACACTAAACGATCCTAGTAATTAAGTGTACATACTACAAATAATTACAATTATGATGCCGTAATATTCTGCAAAAAATCGAGCAAATAACTTACCGACCTTTCCGAAGTTGTGTCTTTCCTTAGAATCTACCTCTAAGTTCTGCCACCAGATTACGAGTGGCTTCTTTCTTGGAGTAAACCTTATTGATCTGCAATCCTTCCATGCGAATACTAAATTACTATTACGATTTCGGAAGGTATCATTCAGGTCTGAATTGTAATCACGCCCTCTGTCTCAAATTTGATTGGGTATCGCTGTGGAATGATCCAATCAAACTTAGCGGATAATGTCCCTCTTGCTGTCTGTCAACGTGGGGACGGATAAGAACACGCCCCGTTCACCCCGTGGACTTTCCTTTTGATCCCTGAACTAACCTTTAATATATAGGTGTGATAACGGCAAGCCTTTGTTTTGTGACACAACCGGTCTCCTTTGCCGACTGAAGTTTCCGGTCTCTGGCTGGTCATGGTAACCTTGCGTAAGAGTTCAACACTAAGCCCGCGGCAATCTTTAGGGATCAAACACAATGCCGCAGTAATATTCCCATTACAGGTAGATTATAGCTTATACATGACTTTAGCTGGGTGCTCAGCAAACGTGACAATTGTAACGATATGACTGAAATATTGTTAAAACTACGTTAAAAATATAAATCACACACACACACACACACACACACACACACACACACACACACTCATAACCGTCCTGGTAACATATAATTGATTGTTTTATTTTCCAGTCACAACTTTGGCACAAGTGACCACATTAGTTGGCTTGTATGGTGACATTACCGTTATCGTGGAGCAAAGGGGGAGAATTACTGTAGTGGAGGGGATACATTCTGTACAGGCAAGACAAAATATTTCCAGAATAATTTTCTAGATATTATTCACTTGTCGAAGGAATAAACATTTACGGAAAAAAAATTCATAACTATATTATTAAATTCAATTCAAATATTAGAATCCTGGAGATAGTTTTAAAAGAAATTGTTTACTTACTACATATACACGCTTAAAAAGTCCGATTCAATTGCAAACTGCATAGATGCATCTCTGATAACGTGCCGACAGATCTGAGTCTATGCTGTTTGTTAGGACTAATCACTGGAACAAACAACATAGACCCAACTATGAGACCACAGTACAGGGTCTTTTTTGTTTGCAGTTGGACCCGACTGATAATTCGTTATATACTGGAAGGATAAAAATCCCCTGACTGTCAGAACTCTTACTCACAGCCCAAAGTACTTTACAGTTACCAACAGATCTTTCTTGCCAACTTGACAGCTAAGTACTGAGAACAAATAGACAGAAAAATGGAGAAGAAAGATTAAAGGATAATGTATGTGAGAATGACTGAGTTATTTCTCTTTCATATCAAACAAAGGTCAGTCGGCAACTTGAAATTGAACAGAACATTTTCATCAACATTTTCAGCTTTCGTTGTATTATATCCACTAGAAGGTCAAACACATGCTATGGTGAACGTTGCTCCTCCTTATGGCAAGGGTCACCGTGAATTAAATATCCCTACGTTGCAATTAATTAGAATAGCTGATATTTTCTGACTGGGTGAACGTATAACCTGCTAGTGGTTTTTCTGCAACATGGGGGGCGTTATATATTATTTCGACATTGTCAGTTTTACGAGTCTATTGTTAACATGGTTCCTTTAGAAGCCTCTTTTCGTATGTAAATATCGATGATCTATCGATTCAGTTTAATCACACTTCATTTTTTCTTAATAACAACTTACAAACATTTGAATGAATTTCTTTTGTCCTGTGTATAAGATTCACCACTCTGTACTGTATCTTATTAACATTAATTTTGACGTGCTGGTGATGAATCTTTGTGCTGAGCTCCCATAAGTTCATTCAACTTGTTGTGTTTATAGCAATCTCGTGATGCTTAAAGTGTCGTTCAATACATCTGTTATGTGGAAATTTTACAGGTACCAAGAAATTTGTTTTTATTACCTCCAATGTACAGGTATATTTTCGAAAGGTATAATAGTGAATATAGATATAAATCTTTAAAAAGAAAGAAACCAAAGATCTTGGAATCACCAACATACACAACCATCTGACAACTCAGCCTTGCAGATAACAATGATTTCATTCAAACCAAGGCTTGTTGTTTTTAGGCACGGTAGCTCTTGAAGGTTATATTGTGCCAATACAAGTAGAGAAAAATGCTGTAACGTGGTGATGGTGTTAGTGGTTATCGTTATCTAGAGGATGATCGACCACGGTGTTATTGCCCGGATCGAGTGGTTGAAAATAAAAATATGCAATTAATGGATGGAAAAATTAAAAATCTGAGCAGAGATATATCATAGAACACGATCCCCTTCATATAAAATATAAGAACTTAATCAGATGTGAGATATTTCATCATAAAATCGAGTGAGAGTGTTCGAACTTAATTGTCCAGCATGACTGCCTAACCTGCTGACTGTTTGCGGGTCACTCCAGATTCAACACCGGTAGTAGGTTGGGGCTGATTTATCCCTCTGACTTCTTGTGTCATGCGGCCCACAATGACCTCTCTCCTGCCTCCCGCTTCTTATGGTCTCGACTGCAATTTGGATCCGTTCTACGTCAGTGTTGTGTGGAGTTGTGTGGAACTATTTCCCTTGCTATCTTTTCGCTTTTTTCAAAATAGTCTCTTTACCCTTTTTGCAGAATCGGCTTTCAATACTTCCAATACATGTCCCTTGGACGTTTATTTAACGAGAAAAAACACTCGCTATTTTCCTCGGAGTCAAGACTTTCGCCTCACGCAGAACTTTGACTAATCTTGCGATGTTGAACAATTACGAAACACGAAATTTCATATGGGAAGCCCAGCCCTTATTTAGCTTAGTCAATCAGGATTAGATTTATCTAACCGCCGTTATTAACACACGCCGTTCGATGCTTGAGTAACTCCTCATATATTGCGCCTTATTAATTAACCGACCTCTGGAAAGTTTCATCTTATGACACAGATTTCACCATGTACGATAGCTGTCTTTGCATCATATTAACTGTTGGTATTTTTTGATACTTTGAACCGAATCGAACATGCATCCTTCAAATAATGTTTGTAAAATATAGGACTCTAGTGTTTACCTGCAAATTAGTGTTTAACAATTGCTCTGGTAGTCTTTCAGACAATGGACAAATTAAACTTGATATATCTAGATTAAAACTTTGTAATATAGTAACTAAAATCTCATTCACCTTTACTATATCTGCTCGTATCATCATCATCATCATCATTATCATCATCATCATCATCTTTATTTCATCGTCATATGCAAATCAGAATTGAACTTGTATGTTTCACATGACGCGCGTGCAAATTAGTTATTTACGAAGCAATTTCGATGAGAAATGATGTTTTGGATCGGTAATCATGGCTTGACTTTTACAAATTTCTATTAAATAATGTTTTAATGTAATTTCTTGTTGATTGTATAATGATTTCTTCCAGATGCTGTATCTCACTTTGGAATGATATGTTTCTTTGTTATTTTTAGATGATATTGCGATATTTTTGCCAGTCTATTCTCTAAACATCATTTGAAAAAAAAAAAAACTGAAAAACACCAGCTTCCTTCTGTTGTCCAAAGCACGTTTTAGAGAATCCAGACCCCTTTCTGGGCCAATACGCATATCCCAGCATTGTTTTGCACATTTTTTAACTAAAAATATCTGGCATTTGACATTTGAAAATATTGTCTTTGTTATTGAAATGACACTGTAATGAGTTACTGTCTCAGGCTTGAAGAAAGCGTTTGCATTTGTCATGTCTATCTATATTTTGTGTTACTCCTGGTACATGATTTTATTTAATTTTTATAATTCTTATCCATGGCTGTAATGTGTGCAGAATATCTTTAACTGAGTCTGGCCCACGTGACTTGAGTATAATATTACATAGGATTTATAAATAGATGTTTACGTATGTTATGACAATTAGTAATAATAATCTTAATAATAAGACTTTAAATGGCGCCTTTGGCGTAGTTTCTCAGTGACTGATGTGGTATATCAATATTTCGAGAATAATTTTGTGGCTTCCCATTAGTTGTGCTAGGTTTCTAAATCTGTTTAAATGAATAGGGAATGCTGTCACGTGAGGTCTATTGCGAAGTACTGTCGCAATATACGGTGTATATAAGGAAAACTTAAGCAATCAGATTCATTCCGATTTTTGGAGTCATTCACACTTATTGTGTTCCTGTTGTAAGTCTGCAGGCGTGTTTTATATTGTATTTAGATATTTTTGGGACTGTCCAGTGGGAATAGAATTGCTGGTTATTTGGACTATAATATTATTCTGGAACTGTTATAAATTATTCGAAGGAATTCTGGACAACGCCATCTTGACAAAGTCACAGCTCTTGGAGGACTAATACATTTCCTGTATTGAAATTTATAAGGAACTTTGCTTTCAGTTAGGACTTTCAAAGACCCTTATAACGACTAGATTGGATTCACTTCATAATACTATAAGTTGCTCTCACATTTTTTTAAATTTATAACTGATAATTAAGCTGTTTGTTAAATTTTATAAAACTTGTTGGTTTTGCTTCTTTTCTGTTACTTAAGTTTGTGACCATAGAGTAGTAATACATTCTAGACATGTGTCCTTTAAAGACTTTCTGATTCTGACAATAAACCAGTTATCATTCTGAGTGATACATAAGACCTTTTATTTTGCCCACAAATTCCTTGCAATGCCCCCAAAATTCATTCTTATGATCCCATGATTCAATAGAAAACATTGCAAGTAAGGCTACATAACACAGGTACATTGCTTTCCATGGCTATCACTATCCATCTAGTAGCATAACGATCGGTATAAAAAAAAAAGTTTTTGTGTTGTTTTGGGGGTGAAATTAAAATATAATATGGGTGGGGGACTTACACATCAATTCTGTTTCAAAAAGAATTCCAAGCAATTGGCATTCACACAGAAGTGCCCCATTAGCACTAGTGTCATATGCAAAGCACAAAGTGATAATGGTCCACTTATCTTCCATCACAATACCATGAAGAGGTTTGAAAAAGATCTCAGTTACAGCTTTACTTGTATCAGAAGAAGTTCTCTATGCATTCAGGTAATAATTACCTAAGCATTTCCTTCCACACATGACGCTTGACCTGCCTGTTAAATGAGACAAACCGGCTTTGTGTGGATGGGGTTAATTTTAGAAATACTCAGGTAGCTTATATTACACTTTGTCCAATACATATCGGTGTACAAAAATATACACACCTGAAGATCGAACGACAGCTAAATCAAGTCATGAATGTTTATATGAAGAAAAGAATTGAAAAAAAAAACTCGTACTCAAGGAGGAAAATGTGTCAGCAGCTAAGTTTTCCCAAGAATAAAATCTGTTAAAAGCGCAATCTGAATATTAAATCATATAGTTAACATCAATATCGCTACGCTGACACCGTTGTCAAAGGAATTCACGGTATAACTACAATTGTATAGCTTGCGTAGGTAATGTACATCGATTCATATTTCCACCGTTACTATCTTTTTATGATTTCTAATTTTTGAAGCGAAATCTTGAAATGATCAGTGTCGACGGGTAACAAGAAATGGATATTGAAAAAAAAAATCCAATTAGTTTGTTGAATTTGCACATTTAAGATGGTTGTAAATTTGAGTATTTAATAGAACTCGTCTATATTATATTACATGTCATTACGATAATGTATGGAATAATAACCCTTTAGAAAAAGAAGTGCATTGCATCATTTGATCAGACCCCATTCTCTCGAAACCTTTTTTTAAACACAAACTCAACATCAGATTCAAAATTCCCATCGGCAGAAACGATACACAGCGACATCTGCATGAAAGAAATGTATCGGTATGAGGATTAAACTGATAAAAATCCCTAATGTTCTATCATTCTAATGGAATGTATCAGTATGGGAGAGGAACAAAACTGATAATAATCCTGAATGTTTTATGATTCCAAGTTAATTTTACTTAAAATTTTACGAACAGTCAAAGCTTTTGTGATACAACGCTTATGTTTCGTACTTAGAAATTTGCGAGAATACTGAGCCAAAATTTTATAGGAATGAAGTCAGGTTGATTTTGTAACTGTTAGACGCTTCTGCATCAAACTGAAAGATAAAAACACACAGCTATAACTCATCTATTTGTTTTTAAAGTAAATTCCATTTTGCATCAATTCCGTCTGCATCCATTGATTAATTAGCGATACTGGAGATAACACATGACAGATTTACCATGTCCTTAATTTCCATAGCTGCTGACAATTTCCTTCCCTGTTTTGTGGCACGGTTAGATTGCAAAAGAAAACTACTCCATCTTTATCAAGCTGCACCGAATTTATGTTCATTGTACACTTATTTTAGGGTTTAATTTCAGTTGAATGGTCTATTGTCATGATCTCCATTCGTTACTGTATAATTGATATTACTGTATAATTAATATTACAATATGGTCAAATTATGAGAGTAATTTATTAGTCACTCCATGATACAGACAGTTTTTGTATCATATGAATATTATCTATAATGATTCCACATGATGCCGAAAACATGCTTAATATCAGGCGGCATTGTGGCTTATATTTAGAACCGGATCGAGGCTTAAGCAGGAATGTGAAGCATGTGCCGAATTCTCGTTGACGTCACTTCTTCATTTCAATCCCGTCTGCAGTCATCACATAATTATCACTATGGTTGAACCGGGAATGATACAGTAAGTGACCATAAATAAGTTACAGCTCTTCAAGTCTATATAGACTTCTAAAGTAGTTTTTGAAAATCCTGTTTTGGGGCATTACAATTATATATTAAAAAAATTCATTCTCATTTTTTGAGAGATGAATTTGTTTAATTTAAATACGAATATTTATGTTGTGTTAAAGCATTCTTTGAAAGGAAATTATTAATTCTATGGACAAAACAATTCTGAAAGATAACATTCCCACAAACCCCATTATATTTATTTCAGGTAAAATCTTTACCGCATCTACAAAACGGCATGAAATTGCTATGTGGTTTTCTATTTGATTTTATTTTTATTGCAAATTAAATGTATTGGATGTATCGTTGCTTTGTAAGCAGCAGGTATCTGGCCAAGAATTTTAACCCCACATACAGAATATATTGTGTTTCTTCGGAAGGGAGTGGGAGTGGGATTGTGGGTTTAGTGCCATAAGGTCACATATATTCTTGGGAGGTGATCATGTATGCCATGCTTAGGCGCTGTATTGTTTACAGTAATAACTGCTCGAGTTCCCCACTCACCCACCCCCGAGAGAATTCAGTTCTGCAGGAAGGGGTGGGGCAGAATTTCTTGCTACGCTGCTCTGTGCAATAAATATATGGACAATATTATGAGAACGCAAAATAAAATAACATTGAAAGAAGGGATTCTTGCCCCATGCCACACAAAAGTCACTATTTACCTACGCCAAATGTTGCATCATATTCGTATCCCTCCCCCCATTTGAAATCACAAACACTATACCTTGACAAACCTACTATTTCAGTACCGCACTAAATTATATGCTATTGACCCAATTTTCTACGCACTTTTCCTGTGTTAAACTGTTTCGCGGCTTGAAAATTTCGTGGTGTCTGTAATATTAGCATCTACGGATAGATTTTCATCGAGAAAGCCCTGAGAATAAATAGCTTGCGTATGAAAGTAGCTTAATAGTATATTAAACTAATTTTAAGGTTCAGGATAATCGTTTGGCAAATGCAGTGATTTTGTTTGAACCATTTGCAACCGATTTGGTCATTTAGAAACAAAATTGATCGATTTCACATTGCATGCACTTTTGACCCCTCATACAAGTAATTGGATTCATCTTGCCTTTTCCTTAAGACTTTATGAGATGTTGAAAATGACGGTGGGTTGAATGGCCGTGTCAATCCTGGTATTGTAATTACGGTTATTTCACTAAGTGAATCAAGTAAAATAGAAGTGGAATTTTAAGTTTCTCCAAAGACGTCTAACAACGTACGGCCAAGGATTCAATTTTATTGTAATGAGACTACCTCGGTTTTATGGAATCATTTTTCACGAGTTTCCATTAATGACTCATACATTCACTTCACATGCCAAAGACCTCTTCAGTTATTTTTCATTTGCATTACATGGTGTCACCTCACGTTCAGCGACTTGTTACCCGGAAGGAACACTCTTTGCCGCCATTCTGAAATTGGGAGGATAAAGACCACCGCGACAGTACGCTTTGCGCACCAAGCATAAATTCATTTTCCTCAGGAACGAAAGGTTTACAAAGAAATTTGTCTTCGCTTGACTCTTAGAATAATTCAAACTTCAATCTGGAAATATAAATCAGTAAACGTGTATATACTGCGCTGACTGAATTACGTTAAACGTTTCTTTTATACATAGGGAAAATCCACGACAGAAAGGCATAATTTAAAGACCAATATTGTGACGAATTTAATTACAAATGAATTTTAATCAAAATAGGCAACATATCTTTTGTGAATTATTTTTGGCTGATTGTCTAACTTTATTTTTTTCACCCGCTCTCCCCTACAGCTACTATTTCCTAAAGCCAACAATTTCATCATGGTGAGTTGATAGCACACTGTATTGGGTAGAACTTCTGCTGCAGATTCTCACTGAGAACAAGTAGAACTTGTTTGACATATGCATAATAGATCCTTACTTAACGTGTACACCATATCCATTTCCCAGTGATTGCTTCCCCCAAAACAAATTAAAAGATTACCAGCATCAATCAACTTAATGATCTTTATTGGATCGGAAAGCTAGACGTCTTGTTTTAATTGTTTACGAAGTAGCTGCTGCTGACGTAGTAAACATAAATATAAAAACAGGAAGAAGCGATACCAACAAATTTGGTAAAATCAACATATAATTTATTTCTCTAAGTTGCAAAGAGAAAATTCAAATGAAACTTAGTATTGTGAATTAAATCTTAAAATAATCCTAAATATCCTTTCACAAGTCCAAAATTGTCGAATGTTCCGAATGAATTACAATAGTCTAGAATGTCCTGATGTACCACAATGATAGAATCCTGAATTTCTTTGAATGAGTTCTCGATAATAAAAAGGTAGTTTTCTGTCCAAAAGTCAATGAGCACTTTGTAATTCCAATGAATAATTTAAATAATTAATTCCCCTATTATTGCATCTGAACATAACTGTGCATGATTACATCGATTCATCTTATAACAGAAACGAATAATTATTTACCAGACCTCTATTTCTACATATATAACCCTTGAACTCAAAGTCTGGTAAACATCTTGTTTAACACTAATAATCATGCCCCCTCCCCCCCCCCCAAAGTATCGACAACCCTCAATTACAATCATGACAAATGTCAGATATGCAAAAAATCTCTACCCACAACTCTCAGCCACGGCAAAACTCAAGCATGCAATATACATTGAATATACATAACAATAGTCAACTTAATTATCTAAAATACGAGGCGTGGAGAGTCAAATTTTAAATTAGACAATTTGGCAAAGTAAAAATGGTAGAGAATGTTTGCTAAAGTGTGCAAAGAATTCCACCTGTTTGTTATTTGGACCATTATGCCGAAACTTGAGATAATTAGAAGCGGATGTAAGGCTATGATAACAAGTTTAAAAATTCAAAGTTTTAAAGAACGTATACATGTACGTGAAGAGAATATTAAGTTAATAATGATATCAGTGTGTCATTTAATAAAGCTCAAACAGGCAATAAGTATATAAATGACAGACCTATTTGCACTATTGACAGTTTCGCCATAAAATTGTTATATCTACTTTTTCATTTTGATATTATTTTTGTTTCATTTTTCTGCACTTCATTTCTTTTTAAAATAATAATCAACTAATCTTAATTAAATATATTTAAAATGGACATTTCTAAGGGGGATGAAAGCTACAAAAGCGAAAATTTATCAAACCATTACATTCATATTCTAGAACAAATATTTTAAAATGCTAAGTGAGCAACAATAAAATCTTTTGGTTTCCAGTTCAAGGTATTGATAAGGATTCTCTGACACCTTCCAGGTCTAGGAACTAATAAGATGTTTTCATACCTTCCAGGTCTAAACACTGATAACGATTTTCAGATAGCTGCCAGTTATAGGCAGTGATACGGATTCACTGATAGCTTCCAGGTCTATTCATTGATAAGGATTCTCTGATAGCTTCTAGGTCTAGGCAGTGATAAGAATTTCTTGATAGCTTCCAGGTTTAGGCAGGGATAAGGATTCTCTGATAGCTTCCAGTTCTAGGCAGTGACATAGATTCTCTGATAGCTTCCAAGTCTAGGGGGTGATAAAGATTATTGGACTGCTTTTAGGTCCATGCAGTGATACAGATTCTCAGATAGTTTCCAGGTCTAGGCAGTGATGAGGACTCTATAATAGCTTCCAGATCTAGGCAGTGATAAGGATTCTATGATAGCTGCCAGTTCTATGCATTATCAAGGATTCTCTGATAGTTTCAAAGTCTAGGCAGTTATAAGGATTCTCTGACAGCTAGTTCTGTGCAGTGATAAGGATTCTCGGAGAGATTCCAGTTTTAGGCAGTAACATTCTCTGATGGTTTCAATTCTAGGCAGGGATAAGGATTTTATGATAGCTCCATTTCTAGGCAGTAATACGGATTCTGTGATAGTTTCAATCTAGGCTGTAATAAGAATTCTGTGATTCCTATTCTAGACAAAACAAAATATTAGGTAGGAATTACTAAGTTTCCTACGAGCATTGGCCTAGGGAGAATTACTTGAGTTCCTTATTTTATTCCTAATACGTATATCACATAGGTTTTTATTTTTCCGGTATCCTGTCACAAGCTTGTACCGAAAGACTCGTGGATACTTGTCTTGAATTGAAGCGTACCCGTTTCTGATCCATTTAGCCACTTGGGCTACTTTGGAGTTAAAAGTGGTGACAAACGGTATGACTTCCTCCGTTTCCTCTTGCAGATTCAGACCCCAGGGGCTTAGAGTTTTCAATTTTTTAATCCAATAATTTTCTCTTTTAGTTAGATAATCCTTTTTGCCAACCGATTCAATTGGAATGATGGCGCAGTCTTTCAAGGAATGGTCAGTACTGTTAAAATTATTTGCCACCGATTTATTTTCTTTGTGATTAATGTCGAATCTCTATGTCTGGTGAAGCGGTCTCTCAGTGTGAGAGTAGTCTGCCCAACATATTGTTTTCCACACTTTTTGCATGAGATCAGGTAAATAACGTTCCTCGAATTGCAGGACAAATTTTGTTTGATTGCGTAGGTCTGATGAGTGGCATGACTAGAAAAAGATTTTGATTCTTCCAAAAAAGGGCACGTATTGCAACGTTTACTGCGGCAGGCTTTAGCTGTTCCGAATGTATATGTGTACGAATGAAATTCCCTTATTGTGCTATTTTTAATTGTTCTGAGAAATCGCTTGGAATAACCCCTTCCCCGAAGTGATCTAAATAGTGTATTTGTCGCTCTTTGAAAAAAATCTTCCTGTCTAGTACAAAGTCTATGAAACCTAATAATTTGGGATTTTAGAATTCCACTGCAAGTGTGTTTCGGATGGAAGGAAGATTTATATAGTAGCTGGTGCGTGTCCGTGGGTTTAAAAAAGACTTTAGTGTTTAAAAACCCCGTCTTCTCGAAATCGACCCCTTTAAAAACAGTGGTATCTAGAAAATCAAAGGAATTTTCCTTTACAGTTGCCTTTAGTCTAATCGAGGGATGGAAATTATTTAAAATCTCGAAAAATCTATCAAACTCTTCCCTTGAAAAAGTCCAAATGAGGAAAATGTAGTCTAGGAATCTAAAGTAGGCCAAAGGGAGA
>JAECUM010055594.1:0-23209 GCA_016617855.1 Megalonaias nervosa | reverse complement strand
AATTAAACCATGTGATGAACTCTGTTCACCTAACAGAGGCAAAGATTGGAACAATTGAAAGGAAAATCGTGAGCTATATATGGGATAGTAAAACACATCACCTTAAGAGTAGACATACATGCAGACCAAAAGATAGAGGAGGGCTGGCCCTGCCCAACTTGAGCATACAACAAAAATCCCTAATTTTAAATAGATTTAAGAAATTGAATAAAGAACCTATTTTTCCATGGGAAGCTATATATATATCTATACATTTAGCTATATATGTAGATTTAACAATGGAATCTACAAAAATAATAAATTAATCAAAATATTAGAACCACCAGGGACCTACAGAAGGATTAGAGACTTACTATACATATAATGAGATAACAAAGAAATCTGGGAAAATAATAAAAGCGGAATCTATAATATTTTAATAAATCAAATAATAAATGAAAAACAAGAGATAGAACTAAAAAACCCACAATTAGATTGGTCAGCCGTCTGGAAAAACTGGGCAGGTGTAGGAACGGCAGCGATACAAAGCAGGCTGTTCCTATATCTGCACGACAAATGGCTGACGGGAGAAAATGCCTTTAGAAAACACCTTATAACACAAATTCCCAAATGCAGAATATGTGGAACAGAAATAGACTCAAAGAACCATATGATACTACATTGCTTAAAAATAAAGCAGGAAAGAGAAATAATAAAGAATAAAATAATAAGCAAATATGGTAATGTAAACGATAAATGTTTATTATTTACCAACAACATTAATGATAAAAAACTGTATAGTGATTTAACAGAATATATAAACAGGGTAATGAAAACAAAAATAGAAATGGATATATAACTTTACAATGTTTGTATACTTGTGCGACCTTGACAACCTATCTGCAAACAACACCAACATAAGCAAACAAACCAAGGGCCTCCCAGAGGATACTATTAGGGTGAGGACAATGTTACGTGACTAACGTGAGGTAGCACGTCCCGTACCAGTGACCCAGGGAGGCCTAAAACAAGAACATTACAAAACCATGAAAATTCACAAACAAACATCCACACAACCCTCTCAACTAATCTGTGCCTATCTAACTATCCTCTTTCTTTAGCATACAATAAAATATACCGGTTCGACAAGACCGAGAAGTGAGGTCGAGACAAATTATGTCCAACCGAACTTCTCGAGTCACAACAGAACCTTAAATAAGTAACAACTTCAACAATTTGACTATTAGCCAGTCCCAACATGAATACAAGAACATACACAACAAATAGCATACGCAGATAGCACACATGGGTCACTATTGATCTATGGCAATGATCACTTAAATAAATAAACTCTGAAACCAGACCGGGTTAAGAAGTACTATACAGATAGATTAGAGAGGTGTACAAACCCTGAATCAAAATTCAATAAAATTGAAATTAATAAAACTAAACAAACAGACACACACATATGGAGAGAAAACAATAACACATAAAATCCTTTCAAATTTCGGCACTAGGGGGTTCCTCATATGATGTTAATCTGAGAGGAACCACAACAATAATGGAGAGCACAGAGGTAATGCACTATAAATTCACCTCTGTTGCCTCAAGTACAATCCCAAGGTTCGTCTCCAGTAAATGTCTACTGCTGTGCAATCGAGGCTGCTGGTTTTTCTCCAATTTTACAGTATCCTCCAGCAAAAACAAAACGTTATATCAGCATTAGGGTAACTGTTTTAAACGTGGTTGTGGAGTGTATTGGGGTGGTGATAAAGGAGAGGTTTCATCGATTGTGTTATTGGGAGATGCTTATTCAGTATACTCTGGTATACATAACTGAATTTAGTAAACATCCAACTGACCTACTCGTTCTTTCCCTTATGAACGGATTTTCGCTAATTTGAACAAATAATGACCGATATTATAGTTATTAAGTTATCTTTGACTCGTACCGTATATCACTTAACCATCTAAAGCCTTATCTGATCGACACTGTACACCTCTAAATTATTTAGATGTACGTAACTTAATCATTATTAGTCAGTATTCATAAATGATATAGTTGTTTCGCATCAGTAATCTATTGATGACGTATGTCTTGATAACTTGATATTACTCCAATGATAAGCGACATCACCGACAGTTTTATCTGAGTACAAGTTAATTTAATTAAACGTATTTTATTGATATATGAAAACATCACTTCGATTGTGTAAAATAATCTACATAGAAGACACACGATTCCCCCTAGCTATCTAAATAATAAATAAATATTTGCATACATACATAAATACTTAGCAAGGCGCTGGAAGAAAATCTGGGGAAAACCTCAATAAGAATCATCGCGACACGTGAAGCTACTGGCAAGCTTTCTCACATGCCCCATTGGCCGAGCCCGAGACTCGAACCCATGCGGACAGTGGTGAGACGGCAGTGATCTGTAAAGGAGAGCGCTCGGAACCACTTGGCCACCGGGGACCCTGCGGTATGAATGAAATACATGAATATTTCATGATGCAAAGAATAATACTTCCATAGGTATTATAAGGAATTATTCACATGAGGGGTTATGTATATTTAATTTGCATTTGGGTTTTTGGGATGGGGTGGGGTGTGTGGTTTCGATGATTATATGCATTGATGATCTGTAGTTTGCATTCAATCTATGTCAAAAATCAAGTTAATGGTGTACCTGACCGGTGATATTTATTTTGTAAGCAAGATAATATGTAACTAATATTTATCTACGACCGTGGATTAAATATTCAGCTCCTTATTAATTGGTCACGTGAAGGGGTATATAAACTTGTTTATCTAAGAATTATTCGTTCTTGCTTTAACATCTGAAACAGGATCAGTATTATTGTTTTTTTCAGTTTGTAATGTTGCTGGAATTGTTTGTTCAAATTATTCTTCACTTTAATTACAAAGTGAGCAATAATACTCTTGGACTAAAACGTTAATTTGGAATAATAGTGAATTCATACAAAGACAACTTGGATTATATTATTGTCCTACATCAAAAGACTGTTAACGCATCACCATATTCCTGGCAATTGGCACCGTAGCACGTCCTATACTACAGGCACATCAACACATTCAGTATTGGAATTTATTTGTCATACCACTGGAATTCAGCTGGAACTTCATACGTATGGACTTGTGATGGAACTTACAGGACTGTTTGGGATTTAGTTCACTATACTGTAAGTTCTTATTAAATTTTCACTTTGTATTATAGGGAAATAAATTATTTGTTGAATATTACAAAACTTGTTGGTTTACGCTCTTTTCTGTTACATAGTTTAAGACCATACATTCGTAACAATACCTAGAAAATCTGTTACTAATAATACCTTTAAGATCTTATTTTTTACTAGGTCACATAATATTTTGAATTAAGCATGACAAAAATAATTTATCGGTATAAAGCATAAGATTAAAAACATAGTTACGTGTCTGCAACGTAACTGCCCAGCAGCTTAACCAAAGTGAACAACTGAATTATATTAAGTGATACGTACAAAGAATAGTATATTCCTAATAAGGCGCACGGGGATTTACTAAGAATGGGGCTTAGGACTACAAGTTTTAACTCGAAGAACTCTATGAATTTGTATAAAAATGTAAGAATATTGACAAGAAAGATGAAACAGATTGATTCTAAAAATAATATAATCATTACAAGAGATGCCAATGATGAAATTCTTAATTCTGCAATTAATAGCAGAAATTAAAAAAATTGTATTCAAAGTCTTAAGAATAACAAAACACCGTCACGTGATAATACAATAAACTAACATATAAAATCTAGATCTGGTACACTTATGCCCTTATATGTCTCTTTTCCAATATTATATCTGACACTGGTATGACTCCGGATGCTTGGCTTGAAGGAATAATCAGACCAATATATAAGGGAAAAGGGACCTAAGCTCACCTGAAAATAATTGACCTATCGCGATTTCGACTAGCTTTAGTAAACATTTTTAATCTGTTCAAAAAAAAAAAAAAAAAGAGTTATGAAGTTTTAGATTTTCACTATGTTCCTAAAGAGAACCAAGCCATATTCAGGCCAAACTATTCAACTACAGATCATATATTTTGTCTTCACGTTCTTACTGAAATTTTAAAAACTTGCAAGATGAAAGTATTCTGTGCTATTATAGATTATAGTAGTGTTTATGACAACGTATAGGGTTGTGGATGAAACTATTAAATGACAACGTCAAGGAGAAAATATTTAGAATAATATATAATATGTATCATAAAATCAAATATGGTATCAGTTATGCGTGAGAGGAATCCTCTTTCTTTCAATGTAGTAAGGGTGTGAGCAAGGTGAAATCTTTCTCCTATTTTATTTATCATATATCTAAATGACTTAGAAAACTGTATTTTAGAAAATGAGAGCACTAGTTTGCAGTTACACTTTATGATCACTTTATGTCATTGTTCCTTCGAATATTTATACTGCCTACACCGATGGAAATGTAATTTTTGGTACCGACGAAAAATATTTCCAACATAATTGAAATGTGTTTAACGAATACGCACATATATGGAAAATTGAGTATGAATTTCACAAAGACAAATATTTTAAGTTTTGGTACACGAGAAAAATGATAAATATATATTTGTAGTTGGCAATGATCTAATAGACATTTTTGTTGAATTTAAATATGTAAGGTGTTCTTTTTATTTTTGTTTCTTCTAAACATCGAAGGTTTGTAAAGTCAATAAAATACAACGTTGGGCAAGCTGGAAATGCTCTGGATCTACTTCATCGAAAATGAGATACTTTAATCATCCAATGAATTGCATCTCCTCCAATCATACTTTATTACCGATTTTACTATATGGATGTCAGAGATTTGAAAGTATCAAAAGTATTGATCGATTTTTTTATGAAACATTCTGAAATTAATAAAACGTTCTCACACTTACATACTTTATTCAAAACTAGGAAGGAAACCTATTGATACATTTATCAGATTCCGAATGATGTGACCTTTTGTTGCTGTTATCAATGGAAAATGTGCTAAACTATATAAACTCATCATCATCATCATCATGATCATCATCATCATCATCATCAATCCCTTAACCCAAGAGGTCGTTGGGGCACCACAGTTGACTTTACAACCAATTCTCTCCATCTTTCCCTGTTCTCTACTGCCCTTTGGGAATCTTTAAATCCCATGCCTGTCCTCTAATTAATGTTGTCGTCCCACTTCTTTTTCTGCCTGCCTCTTCTTCTTCACCCTTGACTATTCTATCAAAAACTTTTCTTCTAGATCAGTGCTAACGCTAATACGTATAATTGGACAAATAACACAAGAAACACTCTGATAACTGACCAGACTTGCTAAATTATTACTTCATTCATAATCCGAAAGGAACAAAACGCATCATATCAAAAACATTTAAAGACCTACATATACAAGAATGGAAATGTTCAATAACTTTATCTTATTATATGCTCATTTTTGTCTCCGTTAACGTTAACATTGTCAGAATCGTGCAATAGTTTACGATATTGCACACCTTCGTATTGAACTCGCGTGCACGACACGTGTGCCCAGTAGTGTATTAGGAACTACTATGTAAACACATCATGTACACTCATGTAGCAGACGCTTTTACTGCTTTGCCACATTCCAGCTGCTTTGCCACATACAAGCTGCTTTGCCAATTTTCGTTCTAGTTGATTAAATTTGTTTCTGAATGAACTAAAGCAGATGCTTCGTGGACTGCCACATACCAGCTGCATTGCCACATTCCGCATTAACTTTCTTGATAAAATGTTTCGGATTTAGGCTAGCGATAGACGACAAACAGGTTGTAATATTGCTGGGTCCCTACAAATAACACGCAAATGACAAGGCATAAACTGCCTTCTTTAGCTGGTAATAAGAATGGCAAAAAAAAAAAATATAGCTACAGCTTTACATCCTTGAATTTCCTCAAAATGTACTTTCTTAGTTCTGCAATTCGAATTACATGAGCCATGTCATGGGTTCTAAAGCTTGATTACACATTTCGCAATTGTACTGTACTTTTGACCATATTCCAAGTGCAATTACATCCTACTTACTGCACTCAAAATGAAATAAACATCATATTCCATTACGTCTTTTTGATAATTACAATTAAGAGACTTCATATTTTTCCCACATTATGATTTCAAACATTCACTGACAGACAGAAACACTTGCAGATGTCAACACGCTGCTCCCTCGCTGCTGAAATCAGATGTACTTCGTGTAGAATTGACAGATAAATCCAGTCATTATGACGAAATTTAGCAGAATCGACAAAAATACCAAAATCTATTCATTCCAGACTAAATGGAAAAGTTGCTGCAATGCGCATACATTTACAATATGAATCTATATTTCAATTTTAAGTAGACCCAAACGCCATTTTTCTTTCTAGTGTGATGTCTATCGCGCGACTAAGTTCAAATTTATCTGGGAGGAGTTATGTGAGCATTAATAATGTTATTGATGTGTATTGATGAATCTATGCTTGTGTATTTAGTTTGGAACACAGCATAAATTCAGTTACTTTGTTTCTTGTAGTGTAGTTTTGTTTATATAATTAAGCCTTAGGCAGAATAAGAAAATGAACATATAATAAGTAGGTTACTGCATTTGTATGGGGAAATATGAACTTTTTTTGTCGGATGGATATACTGCACTCCCAAGCTCGTGCAGTATATCCATTCGAAAAACTCGTTCATATTTTCCCATACAAATGCAGTAACCTATAACTCCAAGATCTGAATATAGAGAATTACTTATTAGTTACCTAGGAATCTGTAGTTAGCATTGATTTAAGTTTAGGACTTCCAATTACAGACTCCCCGCTGAAAACAGTCGTCGGGCCAATACGCAGTTTGAGGAAAGAAAATGTAATCATTGTAATAAAAATAACATCGGGGACTAATACCATTATTTGTTCATCTATCCCAAATTTCACAAAGAAAGAGGTAAGTTTCTAGAACCGTTCTAATACCGCAAACCCTTTACTGTAAAATTACAAGCATTCTTTGTTAGCAATTATTGCAACAAAAAAAAAAAAAAATCTTACCAAATTTACTACTGTAATAATGAATACAATATCATAAACTTTGCGTTATTTGCGGAAGCGTAAATTTTTCATACTTCATAATGATATATTTTTATCTTTTACATCCGTTGTTCACTCCGTGATATTCGTTGTATTCTGCTATAACAGTGTTACATTTATGTACCCAAATGATCTCATATCACCTCCAATAATGTTGCTTGCTCGGATTGTAAATGTTGACCAATGATGTGGTTTGTATCTCCATATGTTAATCACATCGTCTTATACTACTGCAGCAATCGTTGCATTCACATATGCCACCTATGTGTTGCCTGAGATTTATTTTCATTAATACAAGTTCTGTTCTGTTATGTTCAGTACTAGCGTCCGATTTAAGAAAAATCTATGGCGAATTATACTAAATATTAGAAGAAATGTACTTTGTTACGCCAAAATGATTATTATAATGCCATTCTTATATATAGGATCGTATTCAGCAAGTAAAGTGACAGTCTCGTTTCATTGGTTAGTACGTACGACTCTAATGAGTCGGGGTCGCATGACTGTTTCCTTCCGGGTTCCAGTCTCCTCCAAGCGCTATTGTATTGCGTGCACTGTCCAATGACGTAGGCTTTGGGTCAACATTGGAGTCATGTGTCATTCTGGCTACCGTGGGAAATGCACATTCTTTTTGAGTAATGCTCGCGATATGACAATCAATAAATTGAGATGAATTAGACATTTTATGTTTAAGCAGCTAATCCCAGTTGTTCATTCTATATGTGCCCGAATTTGTTATACTCCAAAGTTAAAGGTGCTATTTGTATTTCTTCGCATTGCAAATAACAAGGCACTCAAATTATGGCAGAAAAGGAGTATCCAACATAAAATCATTGCAAGTATTTCATTTTCATTGTTGGAAAACTTAGTCGTACTTCTTAAAGAATCAATGCACACTCTCTGTTATATATTCTACTTGCCACCACCAGTTAGGC
Source organism: Megalonaias nervosa (assembly GCA_016617855.1). NCBI lineage: Eukaryota > Metazoa > Mollusca > Bivalvia > Unionida > Unionidae > Megalonaias > Megalonaias nervosa. The sequence goes on along the minus strand of JAECUM010055594.1, from coordinate 15,161 downwards.
ATCCCAATAAATGTTGCCTATTTACTCTTTGTCCAAAATGAGTTATTTTGTTTGTTTTCTTTTCTCGGCTTCTTCTTTTCCTAACCGGCTTATTTACCTGATTAGCCAACCTTTAATTAGCTTCAGTTTGTCGTCATTTTGTCTCCATGTTTCCATTGATAATTGACTGATCTTAGTTGTTGTTGTAGGGTTTAACGCCATTTTTCAACACAAGATAGGCTATACATGGCGGCCAGTATAAATGGTGGAGGAAGAATCCTGGAAAACCCCGGGAAGAACCACCGACCCACGAGAAGCTACTGGCAAACTTTCTCACGTTTCCACGTTAGTCGAGTCTGAGACTCGAACACACGCAGACAGAAGTGAGATGGCAGTGATCCGGAACGGTGAGCGCTTTAGACCACTCGGCCACTCGAGGCACCTAACTGATTTCAGAGAAGGATAAATGAAGTAAAGGCGAGGCAACATTTAAATTGTAATAGAGTCAAGGTTTATTTTAGCCTGTTAATCATTACTTACTAAAGTTGGGCTTGCATACTACTAACGTCACACGCATGATCGGGATCCAGTCAACTGGATGCTGTAGCGATAGACCACCATTCGACTGTTTTTCACCTGTCAGCCTAATTCTGGCTTACAACAATTTTTCCCGAATGAAGCGTTGTTTTCCAAACATAAAGGTCATTCAAATGCCACGGTATATTCTAAATCTCATTTCTTTAGATTGTAAATAAACAATACCATATTCTTACTAGCTTTTCTGATACAAACCAGACACTTTTAATTTGACATGCATTCAATGCCTATTGTTGATGCATGTCAAAGACACCTTGAATTTGACATGTATTTCAGTGCCTATTGTTGATGCATGTCAAATACTGCTGAAATAAGCCAGCTGCTAAAATCTTTTTATAATTTCCTTTTCCATCATCAGTGTCAACACACGTAGAATATTTGAAATTATCTCCAGTAAGCGCAATACACATTTGAAAGAGACTTTTTTTTTCTCAGGGGCTCTTCAATTAAGTCTACTTCATTTCGATAGATAAATGTCAACTCTCAATCGTTTCATTAAAACCCTCACCATTTATATATGTATTAGATCCTTCCAACCGTTTGATTATCGACATTTGAAAATAGCTATTATATTAGCATCGGCACACAACAGCTTATGATATCGTGCCTTCTTACAGTTTGCCTATTTTCTTCAATAGACTGTTTGCATATCAGACCTGTTATATCCCATTCCTGACACAGGGCCGCGGACAATGTAAGACAACAACGACAAAATTCCAGGGGCCCCTAACGGTCAGGGGGCCTACCGTCGTCACAATTTGTAATTCATAGGTGCCTGTTGGAGAATTTGTCATAGGAAAATAGGCTGACTGATATATGCTACTATATGTTTTAAAGACGAGAATAATATGAATGGTATAATTTTACAGGTTGTTTGAAAAAACTTTAGAATCTGTCTCTTGGAGATTTATACAGGAAGTGCTTTCTTTATTCAATTTTGGTAAAGGAATGAAATATATATATATATATATATATATATATATATATATATATATATATAGGCTTGTTCAGATACATAGTAATCAGTTTTTCGTACCGCGTAGGCCTATACCAATTGAAGCCTGCATGAAGTAATTGAAATCACCATCATCCACATACAGAATCTATGTCGAATCTGAAAGGTACGTGAAAAATAAAAGCCTAAACACTGATAATGGCTTGGCTCTACAAGCACTAAATAAGGCATCCAATGTTCCGTTACTTTTAGACTGATAGCCCGCTTATTTAATGCATTCTTGGTCTAATTCACTATAACGTTATTATGCCCTATTTACCCGCGGTCTTCGCCCTTAAAAGTTTTGTTGAATAATAAAAGTATGCTCTCTACAATTTCTGATAGTCGTCATTGGTTATTTTACTTGACCGTTTTTGAAGAACACTAAATAAGATCAGTTAGCTTTTGCGTGAGGAAAAAAAAAGGTTTAATACAAATCCAATCGAAAGTGATTTATTTCTTTTATACGTTTTTTGAAGATTTTAAGGCAGTCAAATAAAACAAACTACGACAATGTCCACTGCCGTTAACACACTGTCAATCCTTTTCGTTGAAGATCATCAACCAAAGTTTTACATGTATATGCTCAGAAACTGTTTGAAACTTAAGATTTCCTAACTGCTATATTACATATATTTCTTATTTTCAATTTTGCGTCGATCGATGAATATGATCAAAGAGAATTTACATCCATTGCTGTAAGATGTTCCATTCTGAAACTGATCGGTTCTCTGGGATCGCACCCATCATTCGCTAGCAAGACACGCTGAATTAACAAAATGGTATTTTTGCTTTATTGTTTGACTGAATAAGAAACAAACCCTCAGAACTCTGTTCCTTGTAAGCCTTGCCTTGTGTCTTTAATATGGCCGATTTTTCGTAAGTGAAGGACATATATTTAAATTATAAAATGCATATAAAAATAATACATTGATTGTATTTGTTCCTATACTTATTGCACATTATCCAAAAGAATAAATTAAAAAATATTGGTTGAATAACTTTCTCAAATTCGAGTAACATTTGATGCTACATACATCTCACATTCAGAATACTGATCACTTTCTAATCGGTTGAATTTGAATCTTACTTCTCCGTTTGGGCAAATCAGGCCAGGTTTATATACTTGGTATTGTACCTTTTTATTCTTCAACAATCAAGCAGATGGCGAGATGGGAGGGAGGGGGAGAGAGGGGAGACAAGATACGGACCACGATACTATAACATGAATTTTATTCACACTGTTCAATGCATACTAACCCATTAGATATCGGCATGATTCGATCTTGATGCGACTTTATATATGTATAGCTAGTTATGTTTCATTACATCAGACAAACGGTTTAGTTATTGGAAGTTTTAAAATGAAACGGACATTAGAACTGAGAGTCCCTCTAACTCATTAGAACTGAGAGTCCCTCTAACTCACTACGTGCTATTAATCACCTCCTGTTCACGCTTTTACCAACTCCAAATAGCATCCATAAAAAATCGGCACGTGTTTGAGTGAGTTTCGAGATGAAGATGTTTTATACACAATATGATAGATAGAAACTTTTCAATCCAGATGTTGTTTATTGTCTATTGTATCATCATGGAACTGTATTGATCATGAAATTGGGAAAACTGACATTTATTACTCAAATAAAGGAGACATTTTTGACAACATATTGAATAACATTTATCTAATATCCGGCACAATATAATGAGATGTTCTGATTAAATATGTCATGAATCATTTATGATGCTCACTTTTTAGATTTATATGTCTCCCTCAAGCAGTATAAATGATAAAAATGCATTTAATATTAGTTGATAGTATTTGAAAAGACATGTGTCCGACGGGAAAAATCAAGGCCAAATATTGTGAATATTTGAAGTCGTTTATCTTTAAATACCCAGGGCCTTCATGGTGTAAAAGCTGCAGAAACTTGCTCTTTAGAGTGATTAATATGGACTACATCAAAGCCGGAGAAAGAGGGTCGATTAGATCATATATTCCCCCCGTCCCTATCCCCTTACATTCACATGCACAGACTAAACTAGAATTATGATAAAATTCTGACAAGGCGTCCTTGCCGAATGTTATAAATGACAGAAATAATAACAAGAGAAATGAGCCATGTGAGTTTATTCTCTCTCTCTCTCTCTCTCTCTCTCTCTCTCTCTCTCTCTCTCCCCGTTCCGGTGGCCTAGTAGTTAGAGTAAAAAGCCTCGGATGCGGGAGGTCGCTGGTTCGAACCATTTTTATAAGTCTGTGGTATGACTCGGCCGAGGTTCAAACCCGCGATTTACTGCATCTGAGGCGGAATCTCTAACCACTAAGCCCCCAGAGCGTAAATTCATAAAAAGTCAATATTAGACACTAGATAAATCAAAACTAGTACCTATTAAATACCCAAAATAAATAAGTCGAGCTTTTAATTTCAGAATACTTGTTTATAAAATCTCATGCTTTTGCTCTAAAGATCCAAATTCACAGAGTTTGGTTTTCATGGACAGATTTAGTCCTTCCCAACATATTAAATCTATTGAGTTGACCCATCGGAACCGTTGTATATACCAAAGGTTTAGTAGCTTACAATACCAAAAGGGAAAACATTTTTTTTTTTTATTTGACATTTTATATTAGTGTAAACCTCTGTTGTAAAGTAAATCTATAATAATTGGTAATTGGTGTTTATCTTTAGTTTTATCTTGAAATAAGATTTTAGTATGGTTAAAAGAAGTGTTTCTGCTTGGGTAATATTTTACAAGATATAAAGTTGCTTATGTTACATCTATCATTTTTGCCTTTTGTGGAAGTTTGAATTTCAAGTTTCTTCTTGAAATTTTCCTTTCCTATTATTCCAAGTTTTGTTTTTCCTAGTGCGAACTCCCCTCCCTTCCGGAAATTATCATTTGGGTCGGGTTTCCTTATCCTTCTTCCGTCGGTAGTTGCTAATGCTAAGTTACCTAACCCCTTTTAGGTCTCTCTAGTCGTTAATTTAATTTCAGTTAGTTATATGTCGTTGTGTATCTATTTTAGAGAAGGGCTTCCAAATTCAAAACAACTGAGTTGTTTTATGTTCAAGTTTATTATATGCTTCTTTACGTTGAGTTTGTGCATGCCACGTATTTACTGTTCCCACTCTGCAAAATTAAATATATTAGTATACGTATAGATACATATATTTTCCTCCCTTCTTTTTTTCTCTATTCCTGAATCATGATCCTGATCTAATTAGGGTATTTCTGGGAACAGGTTTTGTTTATTCGATAGTGCATATTTATGGTCTTCGTCGTCTACAATTTAGTAGTCTGAAGTGTTCCATTCTGGTTCAGAGTTTTGTTCGCGTTTCGTTTGCCTTGGCTTTAGAGGGAGTTACCTCATTATTTTGATAGATCTCCCATACTTCCTTAGGTCGTTATGATTCATTACTGTTTGGTAGAGTGATTGTTTTGCACTCTATGTTTGTGGTCTTTGTTTGCTTTGGGTTCTCATATTTTGCTACCGTCAGTAGTTGTTTGTTTCTCCTCGTCTGTGCTTTCGGTCTTTATGGAAATTCCTTACCTTTCAGAGTCTACATTATAATAATTTCTTTTGCATCTTTGTCCTCTTTGTTTCTGCTCGTATTTCATCCCATGTATTGTGTCCTCCGAAGTGGAAGACATCTTCTTTTAAAGGCCTTCCTTACGTTTGTATTTATTCTTCTGTTCTTGTATCACATATTCCATTTTTTTTTATAAATTAGTGCGTCTTCCAGTCTGTCTGCGTCTGTAGCCCCTCTGCTATAATTCTTTGGCTGTTTTGGCTACAGTTGGTGTCTCCAAGTTCTCTTTTGGCAATTGGTTTTACAGTTATTCGCATTGGTTTTGGTCAATAACTGGCATGTAGAAGGCTCAAAATTCTGCAGCACAGGCTGTAGAGGCTGAGAAATGAAAGACGTGGACAAAATCTGACATAAAATTAGAAACGTGAATTTAAGTAAATGTACCTGTTCAAAGAGATATTGGTAATGAAAATTCATGGTCAAAAGAAGGTCTTTCGAAACTTCAATCTTACATGGATGTACAAACGTAATGTGACAATGGATCTATATAGTAAAAATTTCCGGGCAGCTATTAAGCTTCATGGGGCTCTTGCTATAAAAACCTTCCCTAAAAGTTGAATCTGTACGTTGTACCATTTGACAACTCTAAGAAAGTCTATTAAAATGTCTATTGTACTTACAAATCTGATGCCAGGAAAACTGCGATATTGATTGTCTCGTTCATAATGTCAGTATTCTTTTAAATATTCGTTATATAAAACACGCTTGGATTAGTGGGGAACTTTAGTTTCGTTAATGTCCTTTCCGCTAAGAACGTGAAATGAGAACTGAATGATCAAAACAGGCGCTGAAGGTATTCAACATTATGTAAAGGATAAATATTGGTGAGAAAAGGAGAAGAAAAAGTGTAACATTTATAATGTTCTCAAGGCCTGTATAATCATGTTGGATATACTTTGAACACGAAGGTCCTTGCAACTCTTTACATTGTGCAAACCTTATTTTCATGTAACATAAAATCTACTTATTTTAAAACTTGCGTTGTTTTATATTCGATGTTTTGCATAATGCTGCTCAGTGTCTAGAAAAAAAATAATAAAATAAACTAAAACAGAGGAGATTTCGAAAATATTAGGACAACAATTATGTTAAATAATTATAGCTAACACCCCCTTCCATGTCATTTTCTCGTCTTGGGGAAAAGAGAAATCTTCCCAAAAATGAAAGTAATAGTATTTCTGAAGATCAAACATACTTTTCTAAAAAATATTCGTAAAAAACGTTCTGCGAAATCATAATCGCAATTGCTTTTTATATTTAATTTCTATGTTTTTGTTGGCTTTTCTCAATGATTATATGCAATGTATATATGTATTTCGTCCAAAATCAAGTTAATTGTATATCTAACTAGTGAGATATATTGTGCAAACAACGTAATACATAGCAAATATTTCCTTATGATTTTAGATTAAATATTCAGATCAGTATTAATGGAGATAAAACAAGTTTACTTTTATCTGAGCTTAGGACGTTAGTTTTTCACTTGGAAATTCCGGATCTTGTTGACAATTTTGAATGTTTCATCCTGGTTCTATATTTGTGTCTTAGCTGTTTATATCAGTGTTGTTTACTTAAAAAAAAAATTACTTATTACTACTTTAATGACCGAAGTGGAATCGATCTTAACTGTAGTGTTCGATTTTTAATTTTGGTGAACTTATTTGAATTACAAAGCGTTCAATAATATTCTTGGACTAAATCAACAATTTAGAATTATTGTGAATTCATTTAATGACCTTTTGTATTATATTATAGTGTCTCATCAAAACTCTTAACACAATGCCACATACAGGCCATTGGCACGTTAGCACATTCGAGGCTACAAGCGCCTTTGCACATTCAATATTGGAATTTATTTGGAACTCCACAGGAATTCTTTTGGAACTCCATATATCTTGACTTGTGACTTTTAGTACTATTTGGGATTTAATTCCCAATACTGACATTTTATTAACATTTTTACTTTGTATTCTACGGAAATCAATTATTTGTTGAAATGAACAAAACAAATGTATGTACTTGGTGCCTCAGTAAGCATCATACTTCATTCTTTATTGAAGTAATTGCAAACATTTTGAAGAGACAAAATTGAGTGTGTCGTGGCATTTTCTAGCCATAAATTTCCTTGAATCGGCGTGCCAATACAATGTACATTATGCATAAGTGTCTTATCAGGTAGGCATACACTGATTTAAGCCTGCCTGAATTAATCAAAAGTTGAAAGCATTGACAAAGGTCTCATAGAAAAAAAAATTTCCACACTAATAATGGCCTGATCTACAGGTACTAAGTTAGCTATTAAATGTTTCCTTACTTCTAGTCTGCTAGCCCACTTATTGAATGTTTCGTGGTCTGTTACACTAAACCAAACGTTGTTGTTGTCGTACTTACCCTAGGTCTTCGGGCAAGTTTTCAAACACTCTTAAATATTTCGAGATTTATGCACTCTAACTTTCTGACATTCGTCATCGGTTATTATTTATTTTACCCTTTCTTAAAAGCACTAAATAAAAACATTTAGCGCTAGGACCATATCATATTAACTTGTTGATCGCCTCTGAGTAAACACAACATATTTATTTATAATATAACCATAGAACGGAGAAAGGGACATTAGTACAATAATGCATACCTTTTCGAGCTAAGCACAATTGGAAAAAAAGAACGACTCAAACTGAACAGAAAGACCAGGCACATGGCCATACCATTTCACGTTGAAGTATGATATGGTTATGAAAACCAATTTATTATCCACAGAAGTTAACGCACTTTAAGAAACATGGGATATGGAGCACTTAGATCGTGGCGTTATTTTGTATAAGCATAGCCAAATCGTGCGACATTACCTCGGACAAACTTACCTTTTATTACAGATAACTATGGCATCGACCGGTTCGATGAATATTTCAACCATTCCTTTGAATTCCAAGTCGCTGTCGGTAACCATTCTATGATACTAAAGTCTTCCGAAAATAGTTCAGTGTTACAATGCCTAATCTTATCACCGGATGCTTCCTTATCTATGTCCTTTCAACGCCGCACGTCATACCTTGCTAAGGACTATTACAAATTACACCTCAGATACTTTGTTTAGGTAGTAGGGGATAATGTCTCTAACTGACTCTTGTCAGATTCTTTAACGTAAGGCTCTGATGTGACCTTTGCAGCTATTATTGTGTAATAATTAGACATACGGATATATTTGTGAATTCGGCCTTGTGTTGTTCTTGAAATTGATCTGAGGCATGTACACCTTCCATAATTACCTCGCAGTATATAGACCCTGAAATATCAATAGTTGCTTTGGGAGCAGAGCAAGCCACCCATAGCAGTAGACACGTGGGCTCAAGGCAAGTAGAACATCTAGAAAACTACCTGAAGAGAAACTATTTTGAGTTGCATCAAGCTGCTTAGTACACAATATTTTTTAGAATTATTACCTAAGGAAAGGCTTCTGTTTTCACTGTGAGCATCCGTTGGTTTCAAACATGAGCTTCGGACATGAATAATTGATTTATAAATTTGGGTTTGGGGTGCATAGACTTCTTTTGTTATGATTTGCCATTGACATGACATGTCAAGGGAATAATATTCTTATGCTTTGTGCTTATATAGCTATCCAAAAGAAGGGATCCTTTTTGATCTCACAGGTGCATTTTATTTTTTTTGTTATGAATTTTGATATTTGGGAGATAGATAAGGCATTAAATGTGTCCATAAAAACTGTCCGGTGCACAATGAAGTTTAAAAGTAGGAAAACCATGTGAATTTACAGGATTATGCTCCAAGACTGTGGCAACAGAGGGCTTTCGCTTGTAGTAGTTAGAGCTGAATGGAATGTTGGCGAAGTGAAATTGTGAACATTATATTTGAAAAAAGAGAAAATCTGGATCACATAAGAAGCAATAATTTAATAATTGATAAATAACAAGATTCAAACTGGGACTGCAAGATTGAAACTGGGACTGCATATCTACTCAAAAGGAGGAACGGAAACTGACTTATAACAGACTGCTGGGAGGTACGCATCCACATTCCACAAATGAACTATTTTTAGGGTAGACGCTACCACACCCTACGTATTAGCACAGAAAACAACGCTCAACTCATTAGCATAGCATATCATCTAAAATCTAATTACCTTAGGTTGGCTCGTAACCAGTGAAAATTAGAGTTAGTTGTTTACTGCATATTGAAAATGGCGCTAGCAAGAGTTTAAAAATATTATAAGTATGAAAATCTGATTTTGCTTATGATATATAGTGTCATTCGGATAGATGACGGATATTAGACCTGAAGCTGTCAATGTGCCTGTAAATTACGCGATGCTCGAGCGTTTACCAGCGATAAATATTAGGGTTGGCGTGAGTTTAGAGATGAGCGTTCTTTGTGTTCACACTATATAATAGTTATTGACTCTTCACCCGGGAGGCTGCTTTTGTCAATTGTCTTATCTTGGAGTGTGTGTGTTTGTGTGTGTTGTGTGTGTGATTTGGATTTTTAACCTAGCTTTAACAATTTAGCTACGATGTCTGCAGTTTGGCAATTTATAGTGATGTCTAGCACTGGGGGCATCATGCCGCAGACATGTAGCATGATGTCCCACCCAGTCACATTATCCTGACACCAGGCCGGCGAGTCCTAACACTAACCTCTTAATGCTGAGCGCTTAGCGAGGCAGTTGTTAGTACCATTTTTAGAAGTCTTTTTTATGCCTTGGCCTTAGTTCGAACCCGCTCTTTCCCGCATCCGAGGCGGACGCTCTAACCACTAGGCTATGGAACCTAAAATATCGTAAAATAGGACAAACCGCTATTAATATTTTGAAAAAAGGAGAGGTTGTGACAACATATTGAATAATATTATTTTAGTTTACTTCACATTATACTGAGATGGTTTAATTAAAACTACTGGGAATCACTAACGATCATCACTCTTTAGATGTGTATATCTCCTTGAAACATTATGAATTGTTGAAAAGAATTTAATTTTCGTCGATACTTTTTGAAAAGGCGTATGTCCGAACTGCAAAATGCATCAAATAAATTAAGGACACCAGCCACTGCTCCTTTGTATGAATTTTATGAGCTATACCAAAGCCGGAGAGAAGAAGGTTGACTGGATCAAATATTTGCAAATTTAGCTTTAAATCATTAATAAAAGCAGTTCAAAGTTATCTTCGGAACATATATGGTATCAAAAGTTGTATTTACACAATGAGCAGCTAAGTTAATGTCTGAAATTACGAATATCACATACCAGACACCTCATTATATAAAGCACATTAGGACTGAATTGGTCAACATACTCTGTGCATAGCAAAATTGAACTCGAGCAATCAACAGGGGTGCATTTAGTGAAAATTAAGTGAACTAATTAGAATTATGTGGCCTTGCCTTGTAGTCGCTATGGCCAAGAGAACGTTGGACTTTGTAATTTCAAAGAGTACTTATTGGCAAAGCTCATAAAGTCTGCAATTCACTCTCAGTGCTATGTGCTAAGTACGAGATGTTACGATATGTATCATCAAAGGTTATGAGTAGGTATCCTAGGCACATCGATAGAGGTTTAGGAATTGTAGAATAAAAACAGGACAAACTCTTGTCGAGTTTGGATGTGAAAAAGATCAACTATTTGATATGTGCTGCACAGCTTAGAAGATTCATATAGATTATGATAACCTCGGCGCCTCATGTTGATTGAAGAGTTGAAGAATTGTATCATAGTGGCGTCAAGACCTACCTTGATGAGAAAATGTTGAAACTTTAGAAAAAACTGCTAGTACAACTGAGACTATTCCTTGGCTCACAGTATCTCAACACTATTTAACTGGTCAATAAAGCTTACTTTCAGTGCGTTTTTCTTTAACATAAAAATATTTCAAGTTCATGTAAGTACTTTGACATTTCCAACTAGCACAACTGTTAGGAATCAAACTGATCAGAAATCCTTATCTCTTACTCCGTACACTCATGATAAGAAGAAAGGGCTCGTTATTTCTGATTGCTGCAGACGTTCAGTCAATAAACAACAGAAACAAGAATGGGCTATTGCAAATGCTCTTTATTTTAAGAGGTTATGGTCGCCGACATGTATTGAAGGCAATATATTTGTTGGGTCAAACAAAACCCAGTCTGACTTTATTATGGATAATTATGAGCCATTCATCTCGAAAGGCTCTGTATCGCTTGTTGGTGATTCTACCAAGCCAATTCCTAATAAAGTATTAAGAGACACAGAAACTTCTCAGTTTTTTTATTAGTTAGTCTTTCTTTAACTGAGAAGTCTTCGTTTAATCAAAGCGTTCTTATTCGCCTTTGCTAATGTTCCTATCCATTATGTTAATTTGTAATCAGACATAGTCACAAGACCCGTGCCTACAGGAGCGGGGAATTCTTTGCCCGTTGATGGTATTACTGCTAGGTGATGACCTAAATGGCGATACGGTTGTGTTTAATCGACAACTGACAAACCTTGCTTGGATCAAATAGTTGTCCTATTGTTATTGAAATCGCTGGTTTATACCACTTTGTGCAGTGATCAGAGCTAACGCAAGAGAGTTCTCAAGAATTATGTGCATCAGAATATTATTCATTTAGTTGACACATTTAATGGTTCACGTTTGCTCCTAGCACTGATCGAGCAAGAGGTATTGCTACTTCATTTTTCTACTCAATAACCAGGGTGATAAAAGGTAATCGCTAAGTTCTTACAAGAAACATATCCTGATATCGCATGTTAGTTTCAAAGGGCCATTAGTGAAACTGAAGCCAAACAAGTCCCTGTTTGGTATCTTGTGAAAAATGGGGCTTCTTTTGAGAAAATAGAGACCACCTTACTTTCTCGCTGGCGAAGAGCGATAATGAGCTATCAAATGTTTGTTTCGAGGTCATATCGACAAGACCATTATAGTCTCGCCCATGAAACTTCTTTTGATTGTCATTTAGGGGTTATAAGGACTTATCACAAAATCTTGAATCATTTTATTGGTCAAAAATTAAAGGTTATTATTCTAAACACTGCAGATCATGTCGCACTTGTAAAATGGTAGAAAAACCAAATCAGAAGATACCAAGGCTTGTTTGCAACCTCTTCTTGCATTTGACGAACCCATTTAGCATAATAATGGTAGAATGTGGCGGTCTATTACTTAAGACTAAGTCAGGTAATCAATACTTATTGAACATAATGTGTGCGTCCGCAAGATTGCCAGCGACAATTTCGTTAAGCTATATTAACGTTAAACCATAGTAAAGGATTTGATATAGTGTTACACTTATTGGTCTATCTATATCTGTGCATTCTGATCAAGGGTCACTTTTTATGTCTTGAATTTTGTAACAAAACTGAGCATGAATGAAGCATCCAACCCTGAAAGTCATGTGGATTTCGAAAGATTTCTTCACACTTTTAAGAATATGATTCGGTCACGTTGCTTTGATACAGGAAAGATTGGGACACGGGTGTTTATTATCTGTTGTGTGCTGTTAGGAAATTTGTTCAAGGATCGTTAAATTTTAGTCCATTTGAACTGCTGTGTTGATATATTGTCGGTGGACTATTGAAGTTACTTGTTCGGAAACTTCTTTCAAATGAAGATTCCAAAATTAATCTTCTTGATTATGATTCTGGTTTCAAATATAAGTTGTCAAAGGCCTGCGAGGTAGAAATAACTAATCGCCACTCTACTCAGTCAAGAATGAAATCAAGGCATGACAGAAATACATGGGAAAGAAGTTTTCAGCATGGTTGTGGATTTCACTCCTATTTGGGCTATATTTTATTGTTCTTAAACAACTGAAACGAAAGTTAATGACTTCAGTTATGTCATTAACACTCTGAGAGGCGGAAAGAAAACCAACGTTGTCATATAAATATGTTAAATGAGTATTTTAGTATAGATAGCACCATTAAATTATTCAATCAATTTAGTTGTAAATGCCTCACACCGCTGGGATGTAAACAATAAAATTGAATTTGTAGTGATTTGGTTTTTTAAAAAATCAGAATTCAGGAATATTAAAACAATCTTTAACAGAAACTTTCACATCAACTAACACTGGCAAAGAGTGAACTAAAACAGTTTTTATTTGAATACGACTCCCTGTAAAGCATAAAATATAAAAGGAACTTACTTGAAACGGGTAATACCATTTGTGTACTACATATTACATGTATAAGAGCATAAGAATATTATAAATAATAATTAGTTCATGGCGCTAACACAACTCGGGCATTCAAAGATCTGAATTAAATTTATGAATTTAATTTTTAAAATTGTATTAAATGTGTTGCCTTTGCATAACATTCTCAACTTTGTTTTATTTAACTTTTTTATTTTCATAATATATTATCGACGCTAGATATATTTGTCAGTTACCTCTGTGTTGGAATTTTAGCTAAAAGATAATTCATTCAGACACGTTCTGCTCTTTTCGTATACATACTATAATACCAGGAGCAATACTCGAATGCATTTGTTTCTTTTGTTTTCAACCCGTTTAGTTTTCAACAATTGAATAACTTTAAATTTCCAAATACTCATGATCAAAAATATACTTCTCAGTACGGACCCATCCGTGATGCAAGCTTTTGCATGGAGAAAATCATATGAGCCGCAGCATTTGTTTATCTGCATGTGTATGAAATGTGTTTCCAGTTCCACGCCTAAAGAATCAATGCACTTTCTGTTTTGAGTGGTTTTAAGTCATGGCTGTTGTTATAGATGTCTGTATAATGTATTAATTTATAATATAGTCTCATTGAAGTCTCACATCCTTGAATAATTTCAAATATTCCAACAAGTACTGTCTATTTTAGAATAAATGTTTTCCTCTCTGCAATGTCAACGAATAAATTATAAATATATATCACTTCCTTTCAACGACCTCACAAAACCTGCATAGAATTGAATAATGAAAATGCGATGCTTTAAAGCTCTTATATAGTCACCTAATGTGCGTCAAATAAACACAATTTGAATAAAGACCAATTTAAATCATTATCTTATAAAATAACTTAACATTCATAATCTGACCTTCTCATTTTATCGAGCCAATCAACAATTAGGGTGTGCATGATACCGTTCGTGACCTTGATTCAAATTAAATACGCGACGTACTAGACCGATATAGTTCTTGACTAGACATAAGCAATCAGCCTTGACGTATGAAGCAGAATTATACATGTATTGTACATGTAATTTACTATAGTACCAGCCAGCCACTGAACTGAAAATTTTGAAATATAAATGTGATACACCGAAATGACTTAAATAAAACTAAACTATAAATTTAATAGATGATATAGAGATTCTTCAGTGGTGATAGCATAACACAAGAGCACATTATGATCTTCATTCGGAATGCTTTTGAACAGTTTCCGGATCACTGTGAAATTGATACCACATTTAGGATAATATTTAGGATTACATACTCTAAGTTATATTTAATTCTCGCACTTTGTTTGATATTTACATTTTAAGGAAATAGATTTATATTTTGGAAAATTGAATGTTTGTTGGTTTTTATCTTGTCTTGTTACATATTTACGCCAATAGACGTAGCGTAATAAAAGGAATGAAGCTGCAATAGAGCATTATCTCTATTATTTTATTCAGTTACAAATGGGACAAACGTATTGTTGCTAACATTTTACCAATCGTTATCGTCAAATCATAACCCTTCAAACCTGTATATATTCTCTTTTACGTTCACCTTTTTCTGTGGCTGGTTCCCTTTATTTATATATAATTAGCTCCCTGAGTCTTATGTCAACCGTTGATTTACTTGATTGAACTATGTACAGTAGTAGGGTGCATCAACGAAACGTGCAAAGTTCAGCTTCTCCAAGATCACACTAGTATATATTAATATATTTTGGAAATCCACTCATGCCACCATTAGCAATGGTGCATGAATAAAACATTTACATCTATGATCTTCTTTTCAACAAATCACTTAGTAGTAAAATAAATGTGTCTAATATAAAGTTATTTT
>JAECUM010055592.1:0-13760 GCA_016617855.1 Megalonaias nervosa | reverse complement strand
CATGATGTTTACAGATAAAATGTAAATTCATCATTGATACCAGCTTTTACATTAGTCATAAAATGTCATGCCGTACAGGGAATTAATCCAATCTCATATTGTTTTTCAGTATCAAGTTTTATTGGTGGAATATAATTTACTGAAAAATTTGCGCTGTCGCTAGCAGCCGTACAAGAGTCGAGTAATAATGTTGTTGACATTTCTGTTCATTATATTTTTTAGAAAATTAAGTCGCTGCGATTAAGTCGCGTGTGTAAAATTTCGTATTCGTCAGATGTTAATAAATTTTCGATCTCAAATGATCAAGTATATCAGTTATCTCATTATCAATTTCAGCACCAACATTTCCAGCCTCTTTTGACGATATTAACAGCATTAATCTGCCTATCATTTCGGCTACTGATGTATATATTTTCACTCCGGTTCCAGTTTTTGTTAACCGTTTAGTAAGTTCATCTTGATTATCAACCAACCGACTTAATTCAGTTTGTCTGTCAATAGGATTTTTTATGTCCTTTGGATCAACCGTATCAGCTTCCATACGCATATCATCTAGATATTCTGCCTCAGTCTTCAAACTATTAGCTTGATGACCGTGATGTTTATTTTTATGTTACCAATAGCTTTGATATAAAGATCGGCAATAATAACTTGCCGATATTATTCAATACTGCTGTGGTAGTTATCATTTTCCAGTTTTACATCGTCGAGATGTTTCTTACTTTCTTCTTTTATTATTTCTAACTAACTCATATTTTCTTCGGCATTGTACTCGGTTTTGCTAATATCTCGTACTCTTACACCTTTAAAATTGTATTTTTCGTTAAAATTTTCATACTCATACTCTTTTAGTTTGTTATTTATATTTTTAAAGCATTTTTTAAGTTTTCTGCTTCTTGAACATCTAATCCATGCTCTTTTCTAAAAGCTTATCTTTTAGCTTCTTCCTCTTTGCGCATCTCCTCCAACAATCTCTCATGCTTACTTTCTATATCGCCTAACTTTTTTCAGTTGGATCAAATAGTGTTACTTCTGCTAATCTTCGTTCAAACTCAAGTGGATTATTCAACAGTTGATTTAGTTCAGCTCGTCTAGTAGCAGGATTATCAATATGTTTTACAAGGTCTCTGGCTAACTTTACTCTTTCTTCTTCAGATCTTCTAATAATTTTTGCAGCAGCTTCTTGTTGTTTTCTAACTTATCCAACTAAACCTTTTTCCTGCAATTTTTTAAGTTCTTCTGATAACGGTCTAGTTTCAGGTTGTTTTCCAGGTAGAGCCTCTGTAACTGGTTTAAGAGCTGCAGCCGTTGCTTTTGCGGAAACTGTCTGTCCACGTCGGGCTTGCTGTACTTTTTGCTTAAATTCTGCCTGAGACTGAGCAAGTTTTTTTAAATCTTCTATATGTTTTCTATACTTTGCTCATTTATCCATATTATATCAAAGATGTTTGATAAAACTTACTAAAGATAGCTGTCAATAAAACAGCGAAACATTTTTTTCGGATCGTGTGTACGTTTATCAAATAAAAAGAAATTATATTTGAGTTGCCTGATGATAAAGAACGATAAATTTATCTTTAGTTACGTCACCGCACTGCTCGTTTGCAATATTTTTAACGTCAACGTTGTCCAGTCCTGGAAAAAATATAAAACAGCCAGTATTTCGCCGACTAAATCTGCCAGCATTATAAAATCCTTGGGCCAAATAAAAAGAATTACATTTTTTATTACGCGACAGTGAAAAATATGATCTTATTTTATTCATCTCCGTATTGTTAAGCGGAATATCATCAAAAACAAATATTTTGTGTTCAGACGAATCAAGTTGATTAACTGGAATAAGTTCTTCTGGTTGTTTGATAATAAAAAAAATCTTCACCAGCCTCAAGATCATCACGAAGTTTATTATTATATTCGATGAGTACCTCGTACTTATCTTGTTGTGTGTTAATGGTGTAAATATAAACTCTATCATAATTAAAATTATCGCTTAACAATAAATTCCTCAGCAAGTTTGTTTTCTCCGACCCAATTTTTCCAACAATAAGATAATGACAATCCGGAAGTTTGGTTGTTGTGTTTGTGTTTCACCAGCCGCTCTGTATCAAAATTTAATATCGACGATTCTGCCATTGTTGTTATATAATTTACATATTAAAAAAAATTGTCAGACAACAAATAAATAATGAGCTATTATACAAAATTTGGAACAACATTAGGAGATTCGTCGGCCGTAAGTACAATAACAAACGGTAATGTTGATTTATCAGGTTACCTAAAAAAAAATGGCGACAGAATGACAGGAAACCTGTCTATGTCAAATCAACGAGTACTTGCTTTAGAAACGGCGTATCCGCCAATAAATGTCGCTAATACACAATCTGTTAGTTATGCACAACTTAAATCCGTTGATAATAATAAACTCGACAAGGCCGGAGGAACTTTAAGCGGTAATTTAGATATGTCAGGAAAAAATTATAAATTTGGAGACTGGATATCCACCAACAAACTTAAATCAAACCCAAGCGGTAAGTTATTTGCAGTTGAAGTATGTGATAATAACAAACTTTATAAAACCGGTGGAACAGTTACAGGTATTATTAACATGTCAGGTCGACGAGTGTTAGGTTTAGAAACTGTGTATCCGTCATCAGATTTAACACAAACGGTAAGTCATGCACAACTAAAATCTGTTGACGATAATAAACTTAACAAAGCCGGCGACACAATGACAGGTAACCTGTCCATGTCAAATTTAAAAATAACTGGATTACCAACAAACTCGCCACCAGCTAATGATACTGATGCTATTAGTTATGCTCAGTTAAAAGTAGCGTTGAACCCATATTTGAGACAATCCAGCAAAGCAATGACAGGCAATATAAACATGAGAAATAATAAAATAACTACGACATATGTTCCAGTGAATCATAATGATCTGACAAATAAAGTGTATGTCGATAATATATCTGGTGGTGTAAAACGAAGCAAAAACAATGTTGGGTATGTTCCAACATTTTTTAAAGCAACTGACAATCGAGTTGGATTTGAGGTAAGCGCATCATCTTATTATCCTGAAAATTATCCTTATTACGCTTTCTCTGATAAACAGGAATGGACGACAAACGGAGAAGTTTTGGATCAAAATTAAATATCCCATTGCAGTCGCTATTTGGCAATTTCATTTGTGAGGTCGATTAAACCCCAGTGTTGGTCGAATTTATAATTGGCGGTGTGAAGGATCAAACGATGATATCAACTGGACAACATTATATAGTACAGCAAATACGTATATTACAACAACACAATATTTTACAATACCGATAGAAAAAACTGTTAACAAGTACTTGTATTTTCTACTTTATGTTGTCGCTGCTGAACATCCGTTTCCAGGACTGACAGCATTTCAAATATACACACTCGATGATCAAATTTAATCTAATGCTATAAAATAATGCCAACAGAAGCGCCAAGACAAATTTTTATAACATTTGCGAGAGAATTTTATGATAATATTTTTAACCCCACCAAGAAGGTTGGGGACGATTCACTAGTGGCACGTGTAATAAAAATACCAGAAAAAAATTTTCAATTCCAATGATAAACTCTCCATTGTCAGAAGAAGAAAAAAATTTGTTCGTGTTATGTATATGCGAGGACCACAACTAAAAGAAGCAATAAAAACTTTTGATGTGACAGGAAGATACTGTCATCCTGATGATTGTCTAGAAGAACAAAAAGAAGTTGAAATCTTGTTTAAAATAATATTGCTCGAGCTTGATTTTGAAAATTTAGATTTGATAATAAAATCAAACTTTATAAAAACACGAGCTTACGGTGAAAAAGAACAAGTAAACGCTAGCCATGATGATCTCGACAAACTAGCAGAACAAGTAAACGCTAGCCATGATGATCTCGACAAACTAGCAGAACAAGTAAACGATAGCCATGATGATCTCGACAAACAGAATCTAGGATAATAGGAATAAGAAGGAACAAGAAGTTATACAATAGTTTTTTAAAAGGAAACATTTTTAAGTATCTCGATATATACTACCACAACAAAGAAACCTTAATTAAAATCGTTACCACGACACCGGATACGAAGTTAATTATATAAGCTTACTTGAACGCAATTATACCAATGACACGTAAAAATGACCCAGAATTTGATCCGATTATTGCTGATAGGTCTCTAAAGATAATCAAAACTTTTGACGATGATCTTAGTGATCTTAGTGATATTGAGCTACCAAAGTTTTTTAGAGAAGTCGATCAAACAAGGTTGGTAGAAAAGTCTGATTCTCATTACGACATAGGTGAAGCAGATGATATTCCATTTCCATCCATCAAGCGCTCTAGACAATTGTCATTACGAAATTATTGCTACCTAGATATATCTACCTAGATATATCAATCTATCTTGGAAAAGAACCAAACGATGTACAATGTTTGATACCTTGGTATGTGGAAGAAAAGAATAAAAATGTACACAGTTAGATGTTAATATGTGGTCGAAAGGAACAAAACAAAAAGCACAAACTTTAGTTTTTACATGTGTTGTGTTAATCTGTGGATCAAAAGAACCAAACCATACAAACTTTGATATTTAGATGTGTTATTCTGCGGTCCAAAGGAACCAAAATGTTTACAAAGTATGGTGTTTAGATGTGCCACTCGTTAAAATGGTTCCTACAGCACACGATGAAACATAGTTGAAGTATACACGAGAAAGAAAACGGAATTGTTTGCATTATTTAACAAACTTGGTCCTGAATTGAAGCCTAGACGATTAAGTTCACTATTAGCTCACGCCCTCCGCCTTTTTCATTGGCTTCAATTTCAGGTGATTTCATAAATGATCATAATCGCATCAGCAATTTAAGCAATGGTTGTTGTGTTCCTGATATGATCTAATCAGTTCCAACAAATTAAATTTTGACACTTAGAATACAGTTTTACCCTATCAAACAACAAAGTTAGCTTTGAACGGTTATTAATATTGCTGGCATTATAGTACAGGGGAGAGAACTTGTGTTGAGAAGTGAACGGTAACGAGTAAGAAAGATATCATCGGCAACAGAATTATTTCCTTGCCTGAAAGGTACTGAAGTTTCATTTATTTATCTAGCTCGCAAAATGCTAGTTTTTTTTATCAAAGTGTAAATTCCTTAGGAACTTACTATCAAGCGTCACAGCATTATGGGAGAACTTGTGTTGTCATGTACAAAAATATAAAAATATGTTTAAGATGTGAAAATATAGAAATGAAAAACAAATTTGGCAAATAATTATCTTTCACACTTAAGTATGTGCAAATAGTATTCAATGTAATAATAATATACTAAAAGAGCAGTATTTTGATATTTCGTTGTGTCGTTACATGGTTATTTATTTGACGGTTTTATTTTTGTTTTGGTAATTAATTTGATTTTTTCATGCTTTTGAGTTCCATATATAATATATTTATTTTATATTGCTGAGATTACTATAATCTGCACATAATGTCATCTCATCTATTTGACTATTATTATTATTACTAGTAGTAGTATTACAGAAATCTTGTAAAGTAATTATGTTCCTTGTTTATGCTATTTACGACAAATAATTGTGTGTGGAACAGAACTTGATGATAATCTACGTGGTAAATGTTATAGGATTGGCAATAAGTCAAAATTTACATGCGTTGTTGTGTTGTGTATGAATAACAATTTGAAGACAGATTAATGAGAACTTTTAACAGGAATGGTGATACGTAGTAGAGTGCTTCCTTTTGTAAGTGTTCAAGTTTGGGTGTGTTTATGTTGTAAAGATTTGGGGTGTTTATGTTATAAATATTTTGGGGTGTCTACGTTATGAAGATTTTGGGGTGTTTATGTTGTAAAGGTTTTAGGGTGTTTAACTATCAAGATTTTGGGGTGTTTATGTCATGAAGATTTTTGGATGTTTACGTTATAATCATTTGGGCATATATTTGTTTACGGAAATTGTTTGTAGCATCTGTCCTTTTGAGATCAAAGATTCTTTTTTAAACTGAGTTGCATATTATGTTTGACATACATAAGGAAATCTGATAGAAACGTTGTTACAAAATAATTTTCTTGTCGCTTATAATGGAGTACCCATTCGTATGTAACTACACGCCATTAAATGAGAGTCTCCAAAAATGTCCGTCATAAAAATATGTTTCAGTCTATAAACAAAAATCTTGTTTCAAAACCTCACGGAAAACAACGGCCGTGGTGATTACAACTTCTACTACTGCTATACATACTTCTACTACTGCTATACATACTTCTACTACTACTGCTATACATACTTCTACTACTGCTATATTACTACAGATAAAAATACTTCTACTACTGCAATACATACTTATACTACTGCTATACATACTACTTCTATTGCTATACATATTTCTGCTACTGCTATACATACTTATACTACTGCTCTACATACCTCCACTACTGCTATACATACTTCTACTACTGATATATTACTACTGCTATACATACTTCTACTACTGCAATACATACTTATACTACTGCTATATATACTTATACTACTGCTATACATACATCTACTACTGCTATACATACTTCTACTACTGCTATACATACCTCTACTACTGCTATACATACTTCTAATGCTACTGCTATACATGTTTCTACTACTGCTCTAATACTTATGCTACTACTGCTATACATTTACTACTATACATACTTATACCAGTGCTGCTATACATGCTTTTACCACTGCTATACATATTTCTACTACTGCTATACATGCTTCTACTGCTACTGCTATACATATTTCTGCTACTGCTATATATCCTTCTACTACTGCAATACATACTTCTACAACTGCTATACATATTTCTACCACTACTGCTATACATATTTCTACTACTGCTATACATACTACTGCTAGTGCTATACATTCTTCTACTACTGCTATACATACGTCTACTACTGCAATACATACTTCTACTACTGCTATACATATTTCTACCACTACTGCTATACATACTTCTACTACTGCTATACATACTACTGCTAGTGCTATACATTCTTCTACTACTGCTATTCATACTACTACTACTGCTATACATACGTCTACTACTGCAATACATACTTCTACTACTGCTATACATATTTCTACCATTACTGCTATACATACTTCTACGACTGCCATACATACTACTGCTAGTGCTATGTATACTTCTACTACTGCTATACATACTACTACTACTGCTATACATACTACTACTGCTATACATACTTCTGCTGCTGCTATACATACTTCTACTACTGCTATACATACTTCTACTACTGCTATGCATACTTATAATGCTGCTATACATACTTCTACTACTGCTATACATGCTTCTGCTACTGCTATACATACTTCTACTACTGCTATACATACTTCTACTACTGCTATACATACTTATAATGCTGCTATACATATTTCTACCACTACTGCTATACATACTTCTACTACTGCTATACATACTACTGCTAGTGCTATACATTCTTCCACTACTGCTATACATACTACTACTACGGTTATACATACGTCTACTACTGCAATACATACTTCTACTACTGCTATACATATTTCTACCACTACTGCTATACATACTTCTACTACTGCTATAATACTTCTATTACTGCCATACATACTACTGCTAGTGCTATGCATACTTCTACTACTGCTATACATACTAATACTATTGCTATACATACTACTGCTGTTCTACATACTACTACTGCTATACATACTTCTGCTACTGCTATACATACTTCTACTACTGCTATACATACTTCTACTACTGCTATACATACTTATACTGCTGCTATACATACTTCTGTTACTGCTATACATACTTCTACTACTGCTATACATACTACTGCTAGTGCTATACATTCTTCTACTACTGCTATGCATACTTCTACTACTGCTATACATGCTTCTACTATTGCAATACATACTTCTGTTACTGCTATACACACTTCTACTACTGCTATACACACTTCTACTACTGCTATACATACTTATAATGCTGCTATGCATACTTCTACTACTGCTTTACATACTTCTACTATTGCAATACATACTTCTACTAGTGCTTTACATACTTCTGCTAATGCTATACATACTTCTACTACTGCGACGTTTACAAGAGTTTCTACTACGACTTCTACAAGAGTTACTACTATGAGTTCTACAAGAGTTACTACTATGAGTTCTACAAGAGTTACTACTATAAGTTCTACAAGAGTTACTACTACGACTGCTACAAGAGTTACTACTACGACTGTTACAAGAGTTACTACTACGACTCCTACAATAGATATTACTACGACTACTGTATGTTACCGATACGACTACTGCAAGAGTTACTAGTACAACTACTATAAACGTTGCTACTACGACTCCTACAATAGATATTACTACGACTACTGTAAGTTACCGATACGACTACTGCAAGAGTTTCTACTACGACTACTACAAGAGTCTGAACTACGAATACTACAACAGTTTGTCCTACGACTACTACAAGAATTACTATTACAACTACACGTGTTACTACAACTGCTACTACCACAAGAGTTACTACAACGACTTCTTCACTGTCTAATGCTTCTGCTACTTCTACTTTACTATTAGTACAGTACTGCTACAAAACTTATATTAGATGTACTGATACTTCTAAATTTGACGATATTACTAATAAACTTAGTGATGCTACTATTATACATACTGGTAATATATACACACACGTGCACATACAAGCACACAACAATATTTGCAAGATATCCCAAGCGAAGATTGTTTCAATTTGATACCTACTGTATTTAATTTTTTTATGCACAAAATTACTCATTACTGTATTAATGTGCAAGTGGTAGGTTTTAAGGCTTCGCAACATATATAAACCTACTACATTAAGATCAATTATTATTATATGCTTCATTAGAATCGTTACGAATGCAGAATAACTTTCATGCATGGGAGAATTTGTTCCAAGAGGTGACAAGCTGGCATGTCTATTTATAACTTTTGTAATGACAGATCACAATGGCATGTCTGTTTTGGGCAACATTAATATTAAACAGAACTTAATTTGGCAAATTTTGTGATCTTATCTATTTATGGCAGTATATAAAAATTTTCCTCCAATAAACTTACTAGAGCATACCATTGTAGTTGGTTGGTTTTGAATTTGGCCTTAACTAAGGCTTTCCACACATACTATGATCATTTATTGTTACGGCAAAGGTGTACGAGACCAACAAGAAGATCATTTTCAGTGAACCTTCCTACTTTGATTATGGACGTATTCTTATATTTGTTGGTTTCTACGATAATGTGTTGCATTCAGTATTGAAAATAATACTATCTCAAATATATATTATTTTGTCACTGTATTATTGAACAGTAATTTACTATTATTTGAATATTGATATTGCAGAGATTTACTTGTTACGCTATTATATAGGTAAGAGGATCGATAAATTCTCATAAATCAGAAATGGATAGAAGTTATTGTTGCACTCAGGGTCTCATACCGAGTGAATCAAACACCTGTGCGAGCGTGGCTCATGACAAAAGTAGTTGTCAACTACAAACTTCTTAAACGCGCAAGCACTGCAACTAATTTATTCGGATCACCTAATGACCATGCATTGCGAAACTATAATATCATACTTGCAAGGTTTTCCATTGTTTCACATTTGTATGATATATTAGTAATCCAGGCAGATATTAATACTGCATGATATGCCATACAAAACACGACCAAAATACAAATAATTATTCCTATCTCGATTTACTAAACAAAAATATCTAAAACTATCCAGATAATTCCCAATGGTAAGAAATCAGGGAGGGTCCATTTTACGACATTAATCCATGCTCTCAAAAAGTTTCAAGAATGCTGTAATTATGACATCTGCTTCTTGAAATTGGTTCATTACAGGAGTTGAAAAATATTTTCCCATCACCGACTCCCTATAATCAACAAATCGCGAATATCAAAGAGTGATGAAAACGGAGACTTACCAAATAGTACATACACTTGGTTTATTACAATATTCAACTGCTTTTAAAACTGTACATAACACAACAGGTTTAGCCGTCCACCACTGCAGAGAAATAATACAACTCTAATTAAAATTATTCTAGAAAATGGGATTTATTGACCTAATTATCGCAGAAAATGGACATTATCGATCTGTTAAGAATTATCGTAGAAAACCGTCTTGATCGACCTAATTAAAATTATCGTAGAAAATGGGTTTATTGACCTAATTATCCTAGAAAATAGGCTTTATCGACCTAATTAAAATTATCCTTGAAAATGGGCTTTATCAACATACTTATTATTCTTGATATACCTTCACATGTCAATTTTATTACGTACGTTTCATGAAAGCGTTTTGAAATGAAAGTACCTATACGAATAAGGAACTTACCCTAATTAATGTATAATAACCACAGATATAACGTTTCATAAAGTTTGATAAATTAAAGGAATGATTTAATTCAACATTCGTCATTATTATCTAACCGTGCGCAAACGTTTAGTTCGCTTGAGATTAATGATCTACAAAATAATGCCACTAGTCGTGAAAAAAAATGAGCTTTTTCAATTCATTGATCTTTGAGCTCAAACTTTACTGCTAATATGTGAAAACTTAGCGCCATCCCCTTTAATTAATGGTACTAAAAGAGGATTTGACCAGTGGATGCTAGATTCTACTTATAATATCATCCAAAGTATTTAAGTTCATGGTTCGCTGACTAATATGCATTCTAACTTATTTCATGAAAAAATAGTAGGGTGTGCCAAATACTGTATGTGATTTGATGTCTAGGCGTTCACAGGTCATTACTTAACCCCAAAATATCTAAGCTTCATGAAAACGTATGCATTACTGATAGTGTAAGAGTAAAGACCTGAAAAGATTGTAATGTACTTATTAATCCCATCCCTGCTTTGTAGTCTGTTAGCAGTACACGGAATCTATGAGTCATTATTTGGCTAGGTAAGATACCTGGTATCAAATGGAATCATCCGGAAATAAAACCATGGTTGTGCCGAAATACCGGTATTGTTAGGTGATTCTTGTAATCATTAACAAGCCTCGCGACTGGTTTATGTTTGAGTCATAAATGATCAGAACTTATTTTCAACTTTACGAACTCTCATTCTATCCTTATAATAGGCGTAGATAATGATGGTCGCAATGGCGGAGCTAAATTTTCTTTTAAACTATAGATAATACTCTTATTTGCCGATGACTGTGTCATTTCGAGAAATTTTATATAAAATCCACATTTCTAAAAGTATAACAAAAAGACATTAAAATAAAATTCATCAAAACTGTACCAAAAGGAAATTTCGACAGTTGGTAAAGAGTCCTTTTCATAGTCCAAATAAATCTGGTTTTTCACGAAAGCCCCTAGGTTTGCACTTATGTTACTACTCTATGGTCTTAAATTAAAGTAGCAGAAGAAAAAAAACAGAAAGCATCAAGTTTAGTAAGGTTAATAAATTATTTATTTTAAAAAATGACAATGTAAATGTAACTTAGTTTTGTTGATTAAAACCCAAAATAATTCTAAATATTCTATCAAAATCCAAACGTATTGAGTGTTCCGAATCAACTACAATATTTAATGTGCTGCTGTACCAATAATCTTGAATCAAGGGATGAATCAACAGTCTTGTGTATAGAAATGATATAATCCAGAATGTCTTTGAAAGAATTCACTAAATTCCAAAAATAATGTTTTAGACCAAAACATCAAGGACCACTGTGTCATTCCAATGATTAATTTAAATAAATGATTTCTCTAAAATCATAACTAACGCAAATGTAAATGGTTCCACAGACTGAGCTATAAACGGGAATGAATAAATTAGCTTATCATATCTTATATACAAACTAGGACACAAAATAATGACCAGGATGTGGATCGAACGTTCGCAAACAGAACATTCTAAGTTCGTGAATAAGGCTAGACCTTGATATAAAATATCAGTAAACATCTTATTTATAACTTACAAAAACAAACAAATCGGGTGCTCACAAAAGGTTTATCCGCAATCATGGACAAGAGTCAAGCACACATATACAAATTAAATATGCAAAACACTTTTCAGAGTTATATGTGATATTTTCGCCTGGAAGAGGGCTACGATAAATTAGACGTAGTTCGAATAAAGATGGGTCCGTTCGTACATTTAGAAACAATGCCTTTTTCACCAACTGTTGCATAATGGATTCTCTTAACATCAAAAGTCCTATGCCTTTGCCAGTTGTACTTCCGTCCGGCAAATGCCACAAATTTACAGATTGTCTTCGAGCTTTTTTTTGATCGAAATAGTACAATTGAAGAAGAACATTGTATAGAGTGTTACGAGTCATGCTCTTAAAATAAGTTAAAGAAAAGAGTAAAGGCAACAAGCTTTGTAAAATTTAACAAATAACTTATTTCCCTAGAATACAAATTGAAAAATAAGAAAAAAGAACTTACGGTTCAGCTCATTAAATCCAAAACTAATCCAATTACTAGTAATTAAAAAGTCCTGAATAAAACTCGGTTCAAGTCCAGACGAGATTAAAAGTGAAGGCGATGATGTGTCTGTTAATGCCTGCGTCGTACTGATGTGTCAACAGTCTCTTGTTGAATCAAAGAAATCTTGTTGAATCACAGAAATATTAATCTAGGTTTGAATTCAGTATAAATTCCAATGAATGTCTTTATCCAAGAATTTTGTCACAGCACTTTTGTATTTCCAGAGAAAATAATCACTTGAAATCAGTAATTTGAAGAAAGTAAAATTCAGCCCAAACTGGACACAACATAATACAAAAAAAAGTGCTATATGTTAAAGCACGACTAGTAAAGTCTTCACAATCACAAGATAATATAGTTCTGTTTGACCTCAGGTCAAAACTTAGCATTTTCTAAAAACAACAAAATAGCTTTCATGAATGATCTAATGAGCCTTGCTTATTTAAAGCATAATACCCTATAAAATTCACTTTGAAATCCCCTTAACCCTTACCCAAATAAACATGTTTACATGCATAATAATTTGGTCAATGTTCTCATACCCATAGAGGATAATGAAGCTAGTATTAGTTGTTTATAGCAATGAAATAAAAAAAATAAAAACAATCAGTCAGGTCAAACAGAACTGAACTCAGTCTGGACAAGGTCAAGTCCAGTAAACATTGTTGCATTACAATAACAAGTAATGGAATAAAAAAAAATTAAACTAACAGACAAACAATTAAATTAAATATACATAACAAGAGTAAAGGCACGGTCTGATTCAAATTTTCCTCTCTTTCATAATTCATGTTCATGCGCTGAAGATACATACTCCACTTGTCTTGCGTGGATACCATAGGCTTTAGAAGATGCTTCATTTGAATATCGGGTCTGAAAACGGACAAAGTAATTTCATGAGGTGAATGTCAGGTCCCTCAAATAACACAATAATCTGGCAAATTAACAAAACACAGGGACATGATCACCATTTTGTCTTCTCAGTTTCGCAAACTTGATGAGCTGTTTAAAAACAACACTCTTGAGAACTCAGCAAAAGCTGCACAGTTGCTGCATTATTTAACTTACGCCTACTTCTCCATTCCGTAAACACTTAATGTGCCACATTTTTGTCACACTCCTCTTACTTTTGTTTTCTGTATGTGATGTTGGTTTGTCATTGTCCGCAT
>JAECUM010055591.1:0-13802 GCA_016617855.1 Megalonaias nervosa | reverse complement strand
GTGTGTGTGTGTGTGTGTGTGTGTGTGTGTGTCTGCATGTATGTGTGTGTGTGTTCCTGAAGGTAGACAATGAATAACTGCTCTGGTAATCGTTTTTTGTATGTAGATTACCATCATATATCTTTATATTTGTGTGTGTTCCTGTGTGTGTCTGTGTGATGCTAGTATGTGTGTTTGATATTACTCTATGAAAATGTGACATCAAACATTAGTACATGTCCGCTACCTGAAGTTAAACTTTGAATTGGTTTATTTAAAAATTGTCAGTTTGCTTTGGAAATATTTTACCACCTAGGATAATTAGTTATTAATAAGTTGACTTTAAATTCCGAATATATTTAGCCTTTTATTTTGTAACAGATCGAAAACGCATGTTTCCTGAAAATATTCCGGAATTGTTAGACTCAGAAAGTTCCATATAAAATATGCATATCACCCCTCCTGATCCCATTGATTTTAGGATTTGAAATGTAGTATTCACTAATTAGAACATATCGATCATAATTTGTTCACTCAAAGGTCGATGTAACCTGACGTTTCCTGTAAACTCTTTTCGAAATATTCCACACAGAAAGACCTATGTTACACTCTATTTCAAGCACACACATATATACACATATCTAAATGTTCTCTTATGGGACAGATACCTCGCTCTTGAACACCGATATATCTTGACTCAACAGATACTAGATCAAAACAACTCATTTTATTTAATTCCCAATGACAAAAAGCAGGTTTTACTGTGAGTTCTTTCCAGGATACATAATTGTTTTCATATTTGTTTTCATCTAGAGACACACAATAACATTTCCTCATAGAGGTCGCTATGTTCGACTTGACGTCACTAGAGAAACACATTAACTGCTACTATAGGGCCTTAATGGAAAGTGATGCCAGTGAAATGAAGGTCGTGATGGCGCACTACACACCTTCAAGCGAATATGCGAGCAACCCAAACTAATTTTAGAATATGCAAATTTATATTACCAGTCGTGCAGATTTGCTTTCAAAATCTAGATAATTACAATGTCACTTCTAAAGACAAGAATTGTAGATACTTCGAAGAAATAGATGGCAGTATCTCTCATGGTTTGTTTGACTTTCTTCACGAATGGTTGACTCAATGCTACCTCTTTAAAAGCTAGAATCGCTAGTACTATTTGTACTATCTTCCACTAATGTTAAGTGTTTAACCAAAATTTGTCTTAGGAAGCTCAACAATTGCTATAAGAGGAATAATTGCTGTAATCAGTGTCATTCTTGTAATTTGTGTGATTCCATAATTCTGTATGATGTCTTCATTGGGTGTAATACCTGCAGTAAGTATGGCAAGTGTCATACTATTCTCAGTTAATGTAGACTTTAGTATAATAAAAACGTTCCTAAATTTTAAATTTATGTTTTCAATATTACCTGTGCAATTCCTATCCAAATCTGATACATGCCCATCTACTTGTATTCCTTATCTTTGGACATTTTACGGATAAATGTTTTAGCTGACTTTGTTTTTGTTGATGTCCTTCTTTATGTCTGTTTGCTATACGTTTCAAAATCTGACTTCATGCGTTCTACTTTGAAATGACTCCTTCTACTGGATTTACATAATTTCTTAATTATAGTACTAACCAATATGTCTAACTCTTCTTTGTTCCAGAACTAAAACATATTTTTAATTTAAATCTTGATCAGTATGAAAATCAATATCTTATAAAACAACTAATTTAACGCAAATGATGCTATTGTTTCCGGACTATGCTGAAAACCGTGTTGTAGAAATCTTGGAATAAATTTGAGTAAAACTAAATCTTCTATCTTTAATAGGAAAGATAATACATGCAAGTGACATTCATGTTTTCAGAAATAAATAAAAACGGTGATGGACAAGCAAAACGTGCAAATGATAGCAAACTAGTAAGCGCAAATAGGTCTCTAACACTGAAAGTCAGAAAGAAATATTTGATAGTGCTAAAGGATCGAATTTAGATGCTAGAATTAAAAGAACTGATGCATCAAGCTGTTAGAGATTCCAATTTAATACGAAATATCTGACTTAGAACCACAAATATGCTAAAAGTTACCAATAGACAAACAAATCAGGAAAACAATATAAAAAAATTCAAACGACTGGTTCTGTAGTTAAATGAATTTGCTTACCGCCTTTAATGTTTATGCCTGATCTTCTCACTTTCTGTGCAAGCAAGGAATGCCTTCCCTTGTCAAGTCTTGAGAGTTTGACGGAGTAGACGTAGAAAATAAACCAATCATATTTCTTATTGATAGATCCAGCCATTTTGTTCTCGCCCAAATTGGCACATAAGCCTACGGTTATTTAGATATATGCGTCTTCTCAATCGTGTGTTTTAGATTTTCCACGTTCTTCCTTAGAGATATACTGGCCGCCATAATATCTACTATCGTATTCGCGATCTCTTATCTAAAATCTCTATAACTAATTTTGTTTGTAACATTCCATGTTACGCATTGCAAATCTTTCTGGCGACAGTTAGTAATGACATTTCTTCTTGGATATGCATGAGAGATAAGACAATTAAAAAAAGACAAATTCCAACATATTTTAACCAATAAAAAACGAATATTAATATATGAAAATATCAAAGCGTAAATACAAAACGGATACATTACAAGTTATAAAGACGTGTACAGTTAATCCTATTTGGTATTTTATGTACTACATACGTCACTAAAGGAATGTTAATGAAACAGAGTGTTGTTGTTGTTACAGGGTTTTATCGCCATTTTCAGCATAAGATAGGCTATATATGGCGTTCAGTATAAACGGTAGAGGAATAAGTCGGGAAAACCACGGAAAGAACCACCGACCCACGAGCAGCTACTGGCAACCTTTCGCACATACCCACATTGGCCGAGCCCGAGATTCGAACACACATACAGAGGTGAGATGGCATTGATCCGTAACGGTGAGTGCTTTAGACCACTCGGCCATTCGGGGCCTCTTAATGACATAGTGGATACGGTGATAGAACGTTTGATTTGGGAATGAACCATATTATCTATAAGACATGAATACACGACAAAGACAATTAATGCTACATTCCGATGGATACGCAACTAAAATCAGAGACGATATTACTAAATAGATATATGCAAAATTGAGGAAAATATAGATTTGTATATAATGATCACAATTATACATATACTGGTTTAGCAATGGAGTAAAAGTAAAGGCCAAAATATAATTCAGGCATGGTAAGGCAATTAGGAGATCAAACATATAGAAGAGATACGGTATACGTATGTAAGCAAAAGTGGCCAACTATAAAATAAAAGCGTTTAAAAATAATGAAATAGGTAAGTGTATAAGTAACTAAATAAATAACTATATTTCATTTATATCCCCACAATTGCATACAAGAAATCTGAAGCAAGACCTTGTCTACCCAGAATGAAAGAGGAAGAATGTACATCCGCAAGGTCGGTAATGGTTGGATATATGAAACGGTCAACGGACAGAAACTTACAGGACCAAATATAGGGTAATAAAATCAACAATTATACAAATAGGTCAGAAAGTCACTGAACAAAAGGTCCAAATTTGGAATTATCATTGTAATGAAAAGTGCAGGACATAAAGTAAACAAAAGGGTCCTTTATACATTTAATCCATTACTGGCATAGATTGCCTTTTCCGCTTGAGATTTTAATTATTCCGTGGCATTGCTGTAATAATTTTCCCAAAGGGTTATTGGTGTTTTAGTTCCCATGAATTCATTACAACAATGCGGTCAATCAGTTTTGTATATATTATATCATTTTTTATATTATTATAATAATTCATAATCTTTGCAAGTTGCTTGATCTATTTAATCTCATTTAATCTAATATATCACGTAATGTAGAATTAAACAGGTTTCTATATTTACGATTTTGACAATTCAAATATATTCGCATATTTTAATTGTGGCATTTTAAATTTTGCTTTCTTCTTTTGCATATATCGTTTGTAATTATTTTATAAATCTCTTCTATACTTTGTTTTCCGTATTGTTAGTTGATGTTTGTGCTATATAAGCATTCTGTGTCCTCTACTCTTACATACGGAAACCCAGAGAGAAAGGTTGGGCGTCATAAAGAGGTACTTTTAATTTTCGTTTATTACTGGGGTAGTCAGTCTTTTCTGTTTTATTTTTTTTTTATTTCGTACAATTACTGTATTAAATTCCTAAATATTATTGACGTTTGAATTGTTTTTGAATTTATATAAAAATTTGGTCAATTAGATATTTCGTGCTCTATATATTTTATAATATCTCATATAATTTTACTCGTCCGTGATCTTGACCTACGTGTAGTTTTATTTCTTCTCTTTCCCTTTCATACATTACATATTCTGAAATTAGGGGGGTTGATAATTTCTCATTTTGAAAATTCCAACATATTGGCATGTCGAAAATTATTTTGTTTCTTCTTTGTTTGTTCTCCTGCTAGTCAAGCATGATGTGACTACACAACTATCTGGCATATTTTTTCCTTTTTGATTGTCGCAAGGTTTGCCATATTTCTGCCCATTCCAACTGACGCTTTTTAACATCCAATTTATTATTTTGCATGTAAATATTTCTAATTTACTATATATCTCCTATATTTATGTTCTACATATAGTCCTACCATGCCTGATTTCAATTACAAACTCTTGATGATATCCATATACATTTGTATAACCTATTATTATAATAGTTGTCTGGTTTCAATTTTAGATAATAACTAAACCAGTACATGAATAATTTTGCTTAGGTAAAATATATATTTTGTCAGTTTTCCTTACTCTATTTAGTTATTCCGCCTTGGATTTAAACTGTATATCCCGTTGATTAAAGGAGCCTATTTTCCTCGCCATTCACTAATGTTTCATTATTGGTATGGTATAATCATTACTCCATCATTCTATCACAATATGTCCTAATTCATTTGTAATTGCTTTCCGGACGTTTATAGTTGTTAAAAATACCATACGGGATATATATTCACGTGTTTACTTCTTACATTTTGCCACTGCAGGCAGTTCTGAAAATAAATGTACTCGTCAAAATAACCATATCAAAGTTATTTTACCATCATCAACTGTAGCATAGGTTATTATCGATATCGACCCGACAACAATTCCGATTTGTGTACCCATGATGGTTGTTATTGTTGTAATTATAGCGTCATCAAGACCTATACTTCCTGCAGTGGCAACTCAATAAATTGCATTAGCTATAAGGCATGCACGTTTGCATTTACAAGTAGCGTGGTTCTCTTGATAATTTACTTTTACATCTGCAGTTCCTCTTCGATTATTTTCTTTTTTCGTGTCCTTAACATTGAACATCTTGAATACATCACAACTGTTCTACTAATAATACCACCGCATATTACAAATATTCGATTCGTAAATCTTTTCCAGACTGACCAAGTCCAGGTGTAACTCGTACACGAACTTCTAACAAATTACACGTTTTCGCTAGCACAACTGTTACACATACATCCATACATACATACACACATACATACATATATACATACATACATACATACATACCGACAGACAGACAGACACATACATACATACGTACGTACATACATACGTTCATGCATAAAAAACATAGATACATACTGAGATGAAATGCATTGATTATGAGACGTGATGTAATTGCGTTAGAACATAACTAACAGAGATCGCATTACTAACTCATTCAGTTGTACTGTCTAGATAAAAGATGTTCCATCTTGTAGTCTAATTTAATACGTAACGTTCATTAATGGAAGAGAGCACATAATGGTGGTATTTTCTACATCAACACAATCTAGCCACAATCTGACACCAACTGCATGGAAGAGAAGATAAGCATTTTCTTAAAAGCAATAGTTCCGATTGTGAGGGAGTAATTGTGTGTAAAATGCATTTTAGCTGTACGGAATCTGCTATGTTGGAAATGCAATTATTTTACTGAGCCTTACGTCTCTGTATAATAGTTAGTCCTTCTCTTGCATCTCTCTCCTTTGTTTCTGTCTAAATGTTTAAATGTAAGAACTAACCGGAGCCTGTACGAGACATCTATCCAATCAGTATATACATGACATTCACATTTTTTGTACGTGATAAAGTATACACCACACGGTACGGGAATTTCGGTAAATTCTGTCATAAATATTTTGAAAATGAAGACGTTTGAAAAACCTAAATTTTGTATATGGGAAGAATATTGTCCATCAAATGTGTATAGTTTATTGAGTAATTGCATGAATCGCTGTCGTTATTTCAAATAAAAAGACTTTTAAATGTCCTAATGATTGCATCAAGATCTTTGAGATTTTCATTACAGTCTATGTTACTGATTATCTCTTATACCAACTTATTGTCATTTAGACTCTATTTGATTTACAGCTTCATTGACACGTAATGAAAAAAATTTCATTTCTTTATGTAGTCTCTTTGCATTTTTTCGGTGACACAATTCGCAAGGAAATCACCTCATTTAGTTTACTCTGTTTGCCATTTGATTGTTTAAATACGAAGTTTGTCAGTGTAATTACGATATCCATGTGATCAAGGTTGAACATTTCATTGACTAATGTGATGTAGTATTGATATTTTCCTACTTTTATTACATTTTCTTGTTTTTTACACATATCTTACATAATGTTCTAACAAATATTGATCATGCTTAACACTGATGTATATGTAGTGTGCTACTATATTGTCTGCAACTATGATACGTGCTTTATGAAGCACCATTAAGTTTAATGACTAAACTGACATGACGTTCATAAAGGTTAAACGATTTATTAATCCTTTCTATCTTACTAGCACATGCCTTTTCCCCTTAGTTCTGGTTATTTTCATCAATTATCCTAACACACACACACACACACACACACACACACACACACACACACACATATATATATATATATATATATATATATATATATATATATATATATATATATATATATATATATATATATATATATATCGTCTCGATTATTGTATCTATAGGTAATGCTTATACGTCAAACGTGGGTATATTCCCTCTATATTTACGTCTAGCAGTTTGTAACAGAGCGGATCACCTAAACATTATTCAACCTGTCAAGCATAGCAAGTAACATTTTAGTCCTGTTAAACTGTTGTCGTCAAGGAAACAAGACGATTGTCCACAAAAAATGCACCTCCTTCTCGCAGTTTTGTCAAACCTTATAAGCGTATAAATGAAAGCATACTTATGTCATTCCTATTGTTGGGTTTAAAACAGCTGTTTATATATCCAGCCACCATACAATAATTTGTATTACATTTTCTCTTCCATACATTTAATGGTTTCTTTGCAGAATCGTTGCTGATCAATGTCCAGTTTGAAATCAAATAATCAATTATATTTATTTTCTTAAATGTCATCTTTTCAATACCATCATCTCTGACATAACACTCAAGAAGTCAACAAATGCACAACAATCATATAAACCGAGATTGCTAATTTTATGTACGTCGTGTTATATATATATATATATATATATATATATATATATATATATATATATATATATATATATATATATATATATATATATATATATATATATATATATATATATATATATATATATATCTTACTTTTCTAACGCATTCTAAGCTTATCACTATGCACCCTCGTTTCAAGTTATTGCGATAGCTGCCCAATAATATTCAGAGTGTGCTAATTTATATTTACTCGTATAAAACCGATTGTTTTAATTAAAACCGTAATAACTTCGAGTCATTCAATATGTTTGTAACTTGGCTAGAATAGTTATCATATAGGGACATATAATTTAAAATTATAAGCGCAATAGTTTGCTCTTTGCTTACTTGTTTACGTATCTGTAAATCATTCTGGATAGAAAAAAGAACACGATCTTACGAATTCATTTTTAAAAGTGCGAGACATGCTTTCGAGCCCGTACTTGAGAAAACTATAATGTTAGGTTTCACATGTGTGACAGCACTTTGTTGCCTTTGAAACGCATTTATAAGCATGCCTGTGAAAGTACATACATACATACATACGTACATACATACATACATACATACATACATACATACATACATTCACACACATACGTACATAGATACATACATACATATATACATACATACATATAATCATACATACGTACATACATACATACATACATACATACATACATACGGTACATTGACATATATTTTGTTGGACTATTAATTCAGAAATTAAATGAAACAATATCCTAGTAAACATTATAATAATTTCTCCAATGTCAAATATGAATTAAGAGCAGAGCGCAAACATTTGCAAACAAAAACGTTTCACTATTTTTCGTTTATAAAGCAACTTTGATTTAGCATTGTGAAAGCTATTGTTTTTCAAAACGTTGATTATGATTTTGATTTTACAATCTCTTTATTATCAAAGACAAAAAGGAGAGACAAAGGCAGAAACGGAGAAAATGACTGATAGGAAATCCGTATTTCCATTATATACAGCAGGAAACGAACCTTTCATATGTTGCCTAAGCAATTTGTTCGATAGCACAGCTCGATTCCTGGTCCAGTTCCCTTTCAGTGCAAGAAAAGCTGGCACTTCATGTCTTCCTAACTCGAGTAGAGGTAATCTTTCAATATCAGATCTATATCGACACATGGACGACACAAAAGGCTTGCAAGTTGATAGTAGTCTATAAAATAACTTTGTTACATTAGCCATATACAAGACAAGGTTGTAGATAAATCGTTCACTCCTGCTGCCATGTCATCTAAAATCGAGTCTTAAAACAGCCATTTTGCTAGTAGATTGATCAGTCGTAATTTTTACACCTCAGAGCTTAAGGTGTTTTATTGTTGAAGCCAGATTGTTTTGAAGTTCATCTATTTGTTTGGAATTTAAAAATTCATTCTCTAGAAAACTACACAAGTGCTTCATATTTATAAAAGTACTGGGAGAAAGATATTCAGTGAAAATTTATTCTGGATATTCTAAACGGAAACATTATAAACTGTGATTCAATCGAGGATCTGTTGCCGTTAGAACAACGACTTCATCTGACCTCATCGCCTTCCATATTGGAATTTCATGGAGATTCGAACCTGGATTCAATTAGAACTGTTTAGTGATAATACTTATATTTTTCAATCCTAGGATTAAATTTTGGATTATATTCACAAACCGTTAAGTCCTATTTCATATTTTTATTTTGTTTTCTAGGGAAATAAATTATTTTGTTAAAATTTAAAAATCTTGTTGACTTCACTCTATTCTTGTGTTACCTTTGTACGAGCCTACACGTAACATTATTAATTTCAGAATGCCTCTTGATTAACTGAACTATTGCAACCAGTACCTATGAACATCCATCCTGACGTGAAAGACACTCTGCCTAATTCCATCAGATAAGCATTAGAGACACTCTTCTTATCTCACTAAATTAACAAGAACTCAAGAAGCAAACCCCTTAAAAATACAAATACGTTTTCATAGAACATTTTATTTTATTACAAGAATGTAAGTATATAAATCAGAATATATGTGTATATTTGTATATTTTATTTCTCGCGTGAACCGAAAATTTATACCACTTTTCACTTGTGTACGAATTAATTTGACCCTGATCGGTAACATCCGTTGGTCAACCGATTTCAGTCGAAAGCAGGAACACAAGATGTTCTGATGTTACCGTCTCAAACATAAGAAGTCAAAAACCACTCAGTTTCGGATTCTCCTCAAAGCCATTTAGTGCTTCTAAGTAGGCCAGCGCGCAGCAATATTCACCCGATTCTTACTTTGATCTAAAGAACGCCATTTCGTCTCAGATCCGCTTGAAAGGAGGGCTTCCCACTCTTCATTCCTCTCTAATCAACTTGCTAGCCAAGTGCGAATGTTGTTGTTATTAGATAAATCTCTAACGGAATTTGTCGAATGTATAACATTGAAACGTTTGTTTCACTCCGGAAAAGGAACTGAATCACAAGCGGTGTCCTCAACTAAATCAGGAGGAGGCACCCATTTATTCTGATATGTATATGTGAACGTTTTGAAACATAACATCCTTTTTAATTTAAAGAACGGTTTATGTCAAATAGCCTTTTGAAATAAATCATTTCCTTCCTTTCAAATTGTAGTCATATTGAAAGAATTGTGAAATGCATGATAAACGGCGTCATTGGGGCCTTAAAGCTGGTTCAGATTAGTTTTACTGTTACAGCTTAACAAAATAAGTACGTGTGCTTCTTTAGGAATTTTTAACCTAATGTGATATATGCGGGATAAAGTTTCGCTATACATTGATGTACATGCTTAGTGCGCAATACCAATACATGCGATTCGAAGATAGCTACACGAAGTTTCCTAGTGTAAATAATATGTACATTCTGAAGTTGTATGCATCGAACACCACAACAGTAAATGCTGCAATAAGAATTCAAATTGATGGCAACTATTTCCTAGTTGGTAAATTAAATTAGATAAAGTACTCAGCTTGCACCACTTGCATTGTTACATTCTATAAGTTTAAAGACAGGTCCAGCTAGTATCGGAGCTGCATACGCATTTTCCTTCCCGTTAATAGTGGTTGTAAATGGGTCTGTACAAACCTATGTATATTTCTTCATTCTCTGGGTCCGCTGAATTGGATTGTACATTCAATGCAAACAAACAAGATGAACAGAGGCCATATAAATAACCCAGGTTATTCGTAACACTGATTAACCCGTTGCCAATGTACACGGTGGAAGTAGAAACATTCGTATTCAGAAGACCATTGAGGCCCTTATAAAAGCTGAAACATTTGTTACTGCCCTACAGTTGACTACTGTACCAGTGAAAGTAAATCTCTGCATCATTTCGTTGCATGGTATAATCATTTCCTTCAAATAAACTCAAAGATCAAATAATGCGAAACACAACGAGAAAATAAAACAACTTTACATTAAATTGTTTAAATAAAGTTTATTTACCTAAAAGAGCAGTCTATATAACTAACATCAGTGATTAAAATATGAAATACTTAAATGGTTTTATAAAATGATATATCCTTTTTATCAACATTTAGTCCTGCTGTTGCCTCGAGGAGATTCACTCTTAGTGTAAGAAAATATATATGACCAACAGCCTTTCTAACGCCGTTCCTGACTGTAATCAAGAATACAGACAAGTTGTGTGAGCAATTGTTTAAGCTTGCAACAAGAGCTTTATGACACCTATGATAAATAACAATACTCAAACATATACATATACATATTAATTCCATTGTTATTTTCACTATCACCAACATGGAAGGAGAAGCCGTTTGAAACGGCCGATAACCGCATGTCGATTTTCAGCATTTTGTTTCCAAACTGAGGATCATAGGTACAGCCTTGCGAAGTGTTTGAGGGATTGTTTTATCGTAAATGACATTCAGCAATACCTTGGAGCTGCATGTGTATCTGTGATCGCCTTTATTCCCGTCAATGACCGAGATGAATGGGACATCACCATACAATTCCGCAAATTTCTCTCTGATAGAAATCCTCATCTTCTCTTAGATACAGACCATGTCAAATTGTGGTTCCACTGTGTGCATGAATAAAGGTTTAACCGTGCTATTTTCAATATCTCTAATATTCAGCCGACGAAAGTTACATATCAAATTAAAATGCAAGCTGGAACAACTTATCACGTTTTCAAAATTGAATTCAAATCATAATGCGAACTCTAATAGGAATCAGATTATATAGCCCTTAAGGTAATCACAACAAGCATGGTAATCGATGCATGTCATCCCAGCATGTTTGAAGCAACGCAGAGTGGACATCAATATGGTATCAATCCGTTTTTTCCACAAGACCATTTTTAACGGGATACACCACATCAGAAATGTAACATATAGCATGACATTACATCCATAAACTTTGTCCATGCCTCAAGATTGTTAGCGCAAGCAGTGCCTGAGACACAAAGTGCTAATTATCAATTGAAGTTGAAGCAGTTTTTGCTGTTCTTTCTTCACGTGTCGTACATTATGGCATCGTTGTATCATTTTCTACAGAGAGATCCGAAAGTGAATCCCATTAAAACTAACTGTAATGCATTTCAGTATGACCTGTAGATTTCCCGCAGTGCTGGCATTACTTTTGCCTAATTTAGATATATGTCAGCTAATAATCGTGCATATATTGCAATTCATTAAACAATCAAATACGAAACGATACATTTAAAAGATAAATTTATGGCTTTTAGGATTGTGAATAAATTTCATAGGAAACAATGCATTACTTATTTATCTTTAGAGTAAGTAGGAAGCAGCATTATCGTTGAATGCCGACACAGTTTGCCAGAGACTGAGTTATAAAAGTAATCGTATCAAGCTTCATAATCAATGCACTTCATCTCGAGATGATCGTATGTTTGTATAAACATAGAAATACGAATTTGTATTTGATTCTTTGTTAGCTAGGCAATGTAATTCGGACATCACCTACCTATAAATTTTCCATCTTTCTACCTATTTTCATGGAGAGATCGGAAACGTCAAAAAAGAAACTGTTTTTTGAAA
Organism: Megalonaias nervosa; assembly: GCA_016617855.1. Taxonomy (NCBI): domain Eukaryota; kingdom Metazoa; phylum Mollusca; class Bivalvia; order Unionida; family Unionidae; genus Megalonaias; species Megalonaias nervosa. The sequence continues at coordinate 1,232 of JAECUM010055591.1, read as the reverse complement.
GATAACATTACCGAGAGTGTCCGAGCGGTCGAAAGCGCTCGCCTTTACCTATAATCGTCATCGCACCTATGTCCGCGTGAGTTAGAGTCAAAGATTTGGCCAATTTTGGAATATGAAAAAGCATTTATTAGCTTAGTAGGTCTGTGATTCTTGCCGGGTTTTTCCCTCGTTCTTCCTACACCACTTATACCAATTGACATGTATAGCCTATCTTCGGTTCGGCCAATCTGGTTACATAAGAAAGCTTCCAGTTGTTCTGTGATTCTTACCGGGTTTTTCCCTCGTTCTTCCTACACCAGTTATGCTGATCGACATGTATAACCTACCTAGAGATCAGTCTTCGGTTTGGAGTACCTGGTTATGTAAGAAATCACACAGTCGATGGTTTATACGGGTTTTTTTACTGATTCTACCTGCAACAGTTATTATGCCATCAATGTATAGGCTATCGTGCCGTTTAACACCAAAACAACAATAATAAAATAAATTAAAAAATTATATATTAACTGTTTTGAAACCAACATAGCTTGCAAGTATCTTGAGACTCTGATAGCTCTAAGAGTGTCAATGACAGTGTTGAATCAAAAAATCCCTACCGGTAGTAGTAGATGTTGCCGCTGAGGATGTTGTTATTGTTGTTGTTGTTGTTGTGACTGTACTTTCAGGCCCGGTTTTAACAGCTTCCTCGGATCTTAGAAAATAATCATTTATACTAATTATTTATAATAATAATAATAATAATAATGATAATAATAATAATAATAATAATAATAATCATAATAATAATAATAATAAAGAAGGAGAAGAAGGAGAAGAAAAATAATCACAATAATATTTGCACCTAAGTTCCATATCTTGTTAATTGTCGTATAATCTGGACATGATGATGAAGGTTTTGGAGTTAGTGGTGATTATCTCGGTATTATCTGACTAATCATGATTAATCATCTAACACTAGACAAATTGTTTCAGAAAGGATATACTGCAGTCTCATGAATAGTGAATCACGAAGCACTAGTGAGTATCGGACATCTTCAGCAATTGAGCACTTCACTGCCGCCACCTCCTGCTGACCAATTGCAGGCTATAGTCTTACAGAATGTACTGCCTTAGTCAGTCTTGAACCTCTTTTTGTCTCAAAAGTTTTAAAAGGTATGTAACGTTAGAGCCCCCATAAGCAGATATCTGAAGTATATATAATTTCTGGAAAGGAATTATTTGTGACTGCAAAC